>QUSF01000024.1:5345895-5452428 GCA_003676055.1 Chloebia gouldiae
GGGCAGCCGCGAGGGGAGCTCTCCCCGGGGCAGCCGCGAGGGGAGCTCTCCCCGGGGCAGCCGCGAGGGGAGCTCTCCCCGGGCAGCCGCGAGGGGGCACCCGGCGCTGTTCGGAACGGGCTCGCGGCGGCTTCGCGTCGCCACAGCGACCCCGAGCACGAGCCCGGGGCGCGCGCGTGCCCGGCGGCGGAAGTCCCGCCCTGCGGCCGAGGCGGGCTGGGAGCCGGGCGCGGGTTCGCCGTCGCACAGGTCACTCAAGGCGCGGCGCCCGGGTTGGCCGCCTCGGGGACGGCCACTGGCTGGCACGGGAGCCCGGTTCCGCCTCCTGCTGCTGCCGCCTCTGCCGGGGGCACGGGTCGCAGGCGGGACCCCGGTGCCGCAGGAGCGGCACCGTGAGGGGTGAGGGGTAAGGCGGGGCCGGTCCGCGGCCGGCCCGCACCCCCCCGGCGGCAGCGCCCCCCGGCGGCGGGGCCGTGCCCACGTGACGGGAGCCGCCATGAGCCGGCCCGAGGGGATGCGCAGCAGCCGCCACTCCCTGCAGGTGAAGTTCGTGCCCGACGAGGACGTCCTCAAGCACATCTCCGACGACACAGGTACAGCCGGCCCGGGACGTAGTCCAGCCCAGCGCCACCGCTGCTCCTAGGGCGCTGAGAGAGGGATCCGAGCAGCCGCCCTCGGGAAGGGGGCTCTGCAACACCCGAGCTGGGTTCTGCAGAGCCTCGCAGAAGGACGAAGCCTCTGGAGTCGTTCTGCCCCGCTTGACGCCCCCCCTCAGAGTGTCTGTCCCAGCCCGGCCCTGGGGCGGGCTGCGGGCGGGGCGTGCACGACTCTCGGTAGGAGCTCTCCCGCAGCGGCGTGTGCCGGGGCAGCGCCGCGGGGAGCCGGGAAACTCCTCGGGCCTGACGCGGTTAAACACTCACAGCCAAAGCGGAACGAGGCTGCAGGTGTATGCCATAGCCGCGTTTTGCAGCAGTTCTGACTACTTTTAAGGTGGGGAACCTCTGTGGAGATGCTTAAAACTTGCCAGTACAAGGCACGGAGCATCTCTTTCAAACTGCACTGCTGCTCCTGCTTTTAGCAGAAGGTCATGCAGATGGTCTCCAGAGGTCTCTCAGCCTACATTCTCCCATCAGTGTACTGACAGCCTACAGGCAAAGTATTTTCCAGTCGCTCCTCTTGTCTAGAAAGAAATAAGGGTTAACAAGTACCATCCCCTTTGCATGCAATTTGATACTGTAATGCGCGAGCCACTGTAATTTCTCCTATTGCTCTCTGTGGAGCTAGTGTTTGCGAAAATGGGTGTCTTACCTTCATGGACGGCATTTGTGGTGAAGAAGGGGTGAATGGCTATAAGATCAGCTATTGACCAGCTGTTGTTTTATCAGGACATCTCAGCACTGAATTTGTTGAGAGATTTTCATAACAGGAACCTGGTCTCTAAGTCGGGTGGCTGTGTACTACTGCAATAGAAACAATGAGACAGCAGGAGGTTAAAGCTTTTATTGCAATTCTAGGAACTAAAGTACGGAAGGAGAAGGCTCAACTGAGTGTCAGTGTGAAGAGGTTTGTGAAGAAGCTTGAGATTATTTCTGATAATGAAGCTCAGGAGATCTTGGAAGAGAAGAACTATGTTGCTGCTCTTGGAATATGTGCCCAAGGTATTAGCAGGAGAAGACCTAACACAGCTCTGACTTCAAGAGATTCTTGCAGTTAGAGTTACACAGTGTTGGTGAAATTGCTTTTGAGGGCTCAACCTGCTCTGTCTGTGCTTGTGGTACCAGGTAGAAGAGAATATTATGATTCTAGGATTTTATTATTATATTTGTTTTGTATCACCTGCAATATAAAGCCAAATAGTGAAATGTTTAATTCCAACTTTCTTGGGTTGGGAATATTATCAGTGGTTTTAAAATAGCTGCAAGTAACATGTTTTTTCACAGATCCAGTGGGAAATGGCTCAAATATAAGTGGTGGTGAAGTTTACTCATTCCAGACTCCCAAACGCTCCAATAAAATGGCAGAGCTGGGTATGTTTTGCTCTTCTTTCTCTGCAGACTTAGGAGAAGCAAGCAGAAAGTGGCAGTTCCAGAGAGGGTGGACTGTTTTGGTTCAAATAAGGTGCTTGAGCAGGGTTGTCACTTACATGAAGAGTCCTTGTATATCCAGCACCATCTGAACTTCATTAGTGTTTATTTGTCACAGCTAATGATACATTCTGCAAAGAATGATCTGAAGGAGAGGGATCATCCTTCTGAATCAGAAACTGGTTTTGGTGCCTCTTAGTTACTGCTGTGTCTTGGGAAGTTGTGTTTCCTATCTTGGACATCCTTCTGCAGCAGGGTGGATTTCACTGGTGCTCCCTGCTGGAGCTATGAGTGAATTTGAAAACTGAGGGAAGTCATACTATGACAGTCTTGTTAGTCCCAGTACTGTTACATGGAATAGGCTGTTGGTCATACAATAGTAGGGGCTGTTAGCAGGGTGTTTCAGATTCACATCAGTCATTCAGCTTCAGCTTGTACTGATAAGGAGTAGACACAGGTAAATAGTTCCTCCTGGGGAGCTGATGTGTTTGCTGTAAATGATGATCTGTTATGTGCAGCTGAGCAGTCTTAAAGAACTAAGTGAGCTTGACCAAACCTTGCTCTAATTCAAGGACATGTGGTCTCTCAGGGAGCAAAATGTGCTCTGCCATCAGCCATATTTGTATGGCTGATTAATCAATTGATGAGTTCAGCCTTTGAAAATATTTTCTGAGGAATACAGCCACCTTTAGGGTTAGAAAAATCTAAAAGTATTTGGTTCCTGAAATACCTAGGGAATTAATATGTAGAGAGCATTTCAGGGTATGGCTCCATTTCTGACTAGCCAGAGCTGGAAGTTTTGTGCCTGACATATCCTTCCTTCCCTTCCCCCTGTTTCCTACAGCCTCTGAATTAGCCCATACACCAGAAAAGAATGTGTCACCTGATCACTCCAAGTGCCCTGAGAAGATGGCCAAAACCCCTCAAAACAGCAGTAAGTCCTGTGATGGTTTGGGAACTGAAGCTGAGTGAGTGGGGATTATGTTTCTCTTTGCGTGGTGGAATCGATGCCTGAGTTCCAGCTTCTCTCATGCTTAAGTATTCTAGTTAACAGCAGGGCTTAAGTATTCAGGTTAACACCATGGGCTGAACAGTTTGATGTGCACGACCTGTGCTTCACCTGGGCATCCGATTTCTTCTGCCCTGCTGCTCTAGAGGAAATACGAATGTCTCTCTCATCTATTGCTGTGACATTTAATGACTTCCTCTCTGTTCAATAGAAATACTTGCACTTGAGAGAGTTATGAGCTGGGCTGGTGTGTTAAACACTGATGGGGTAGGACTGTGTGGGTGTTCTTGTGTAAATTCATACTTTATTATATAACATTTAGCACCTAGTGCTGCAGGGAGAAATACAGGTGGGAGAAGTCAATGCAGGTCAACACTGGGAAGAGCATGTGCATTTATGCTTGGAAATGGAGTCTGATATGCTCAGGGAGAGAACATTAGCTCATTTTTCAGCCTCATTCCTCCCTGCTGGAGTCTCTTCCTCCCTCCTGGCCTCCCAAAGCTGTGACTAAGAATTAGAAGCTGCCTTCTGTGGTAATAACATTGACTCTTGTGTGACCTGACACAGGCAGGTTGCTGGAGCCACTACAAACTCACAGCCAGAATGCAAAGAGAAAATTTATTTCTATTATATTTCTGAAGCAACACCTGGGCAGAGAGACATGAGTGGAGATGTAGGCACTGAGTAGAGATGCAGACACTCTTATGTATGGTTCAGTGCTAGAACCAGCCTGCTGTTCACACTGGTCTATCAGTGGTTTTGCACATGCATGGTTTATCCCCATGCTGTGATCTTCAGTGTGTTCTGATCTGTCCGTTAGGGTGCCTCCAGGCCTACCAAACACCTGCGTTATTTACACACAGATGTTCTACTTCCCGAGGCATACACAGGTCAAACAGCCATAGACATGGTGTGTCTGTTTTCCTGCATTGCTCTTTGAGTCTTTGCTGTCCCCAGCTGCATGGTCACTAGAGCATATTTACAGTTCTCATTGCCAGTGTTCCACTTCCAACCCATTCCTCCCAGCAACTCTCTTTGTTCTTTCCTTGCCTACCTTTAAGGAGCTAGAGGCTTCCCTCATAGGATTAACTATCCAGGGAGCTGATATTCGGGTGCAGTGCACCTTTGAATAGTGAATGCCTGTTTTTCTACTGGACCATCTTGTGCCAGTGTTGAAAATTTGCAGTATTATGTACAATGCTGTTTCTTCCTTTTCAGAACATTCAAGTTCAAACAGAGTGCAACAGAGGGTGAGTAATGACTTTACATTGCTTGGATTTTGCATTTGGGTTTTTTCCCACTTGTAAAACTTGAACTAGCCAATTACTACACCCGGAAAGGAAGGACATTGAAAAGCACACTCCACAGTAGAGATGTCTCTTCTGTTCTAACCAGACAGGAGTAACTCAAGTGAGAACCATTAATCAGGACTATGGGGTTTGGAGTCAGGGGGAAATAGTAGGTTTGACAGCTGAATTGTTATGGGTGGAAGCTACTTCCTTACGTCAAACAAGTGAGGACACTAGATAATCCCTTAATACACAGTTAAACTCACAGCTTTCCAGTTTCTCACTAAAGGAGGAAACAGCCCCAGTTGTAAGAAATGCTGTTAGAACAGGAGTTCCAGAACTGATGCTGTTCAGTTTCTTACTTAGCCAGCTGGTTTATAAAGAAGAGATACAGTGCAGAACTGCCAGTTGTGGTGGCTATGGAGTGAAAGAGTTGGCTTTCTAAAATAGTACAGCATCATAGCAGAAATGTGTGCACAGCTTTTCTGGTATGACATTCCAGGATGAGATACACCTGAAAAAGACATGCTGTTTGGGGATGCCATAATCACTGCTTGATGATTTTACATGCTCTTTGTCAGGCTCAACAAAAGTATTTCCTAAGTATTGCAGACTTGATCCAGTGTCCAAGTCAGGCATGTGCTTTAAACATATGTAAGGAAAATGTGACACTACAACTTGGTGAGCCCAGCTTGGATTCCTTTCCTGTACTTCTGGGCTTAGTATGCTGAGTGGTCTTCTGTCATTCTGGTCGTTGTTTTCCTAGAGTACTTCCAGATGACTTTGAGTAGACAGCGTGATATGGAAGGTGACTGCTGGGGGCAGGGACTGAAGCATTTCCAGTTTGTCATTGCTTTGGTTTGGCTGTTCCTGAAGGGCCAAGATTGTCATCTTGGTTGAAGATTTCATAGTTTTTTACTCTACATCTTGAGCAGAAAGAATTAAACCCCTTTTGGAACTTGATCCTATCTCCCTCTGAATGGGAAAACAGGAACTTTCCATACTTAACTGCCTCTGCTTTTCAAGTTTTGTGTGGGCTGGAATAGTTGGCGAATGTAACCTGTCTTTGCTTGGCAGAGGGTAGTTTAGAGGAGAGAGATGTTAATTTTAATGCATGTTTTTTCTTTGCTGTTCCAGAGTAAAAAGAAAGAATTTGTGTCCACCACACCTTACAGGCTCAGAAAGAGACTGGCAGGTAAAGATCAACCTTTGCTGTCAGCTGCCACAATCAGTGAGGCATTGATTGTGCCTCAAGGGGAGAGTGTTTTCCTGTTGAGCTTCTGTCTGTGGTAGCAGTGTGACTGAAACAACCTGATTTATCCTGCAGAGAATGTAGAAATGTCCTTAAGGAAATCCATGTAAACCTTTCCTCTACAACTGATTGGTACTAAGGTGAGAGGTGGAAGGGTTAGAAGGACCAAGTTACTGAACTTCAATAACGCGATCAAAAGAGACAAAACTTGTGGTAATCTGATGTATGCTGACATTTAGTGTGCCCTGATTGCTTGAACCAGGCATAAAACTTTTGGATGATGTCTGGGATGTCCATGTCAAAGTATTTCCAATAACTGGTTGGTTAAACAGAATGAGTGCAGAGGAGAGTTTAGTATATGATGCTTTATCTTCTATTTATTTTGTGTTGAGAGACCAAGACTGAGCCAGATTTCATCTCTGCTCTTCAATCAATGCTGCTAACAGAGGTATTTTACAACAACTTGTTTGTGAATGTAGCATAGAAGATACTCAGCCTGCACATTTGGCATTTGGGAAAACTTGACATGGAGATGCTAAGAGAAATAGGAAATTCCATTGTCCATTTTTAGTCTCTTTTTATGGTACAATGATGTTTCTTGATTGATATCAAGGAGGAGGCTTTATTTAACAATACTTGTGATCCTAGAACTGAAAAAGAAATTGCCTACCTGTGTTTGCAGTTCTCTTAAGCATTGATTTTACCTTTCTGTGAAATACATTTAGGATTCATGTGCTTGTAAAACATCTAGAGAATGTGTGTGAGATGGTGCAAAATTAGTTCTGTGTAAGAAGTCATTCCTAGCTTTTAACCTTAAAATTTATGTTCTAGCTCCAGATCCCTATTTAGAAAGTGAGAGTGAGTATTCTGCTTCCTGCTCAGAGGAGGAGGATGAGGAAGAACAGAAGGAAGTCAGCACTACTATATCAGATCAAAAGACTCCATCAAAAACGAAAGCTGCATCTACACCTCATCCCAGAAACAGCTTAGCCAAAAAAAAAAAGGAGCAAAAGATGGTGAGTGTGCAGAAATATACCCCTGAGCTAGTAAATATGAAGGGATGTATAATGACAATAAGCTGTTAGTGACACACCTGACTGTGGGGAAGAACTGCTAAACTCATTTTAGATGAAACCAGCTGGGCTGGCTTTTGCTGTTCTTCTGAGTAATCCTTGTTGATCAGGCACCATGTGAACCTGTGTGCTAAACCAGTTGGTATCATTAGCAACTTCAGAAGAAGTCTAAGATGTCCATGGAGCAGGAGACCTTGTATTGAGACAGGATGAAGAAATTGATTCCTGCAGTACCAAAAGGAGCACACATTACTGTTCTGGCTTGGTGTTCAGCTTAATTGTCCTACTTCTTCCAGCACCAGGGATCCCCACACCAATTAAGAATTACTGTTATGTTATCTCTCATAGAATCTCTTTTCTGGCACTCTGTTCAGGAAGGAATCATCTGACTAGGTTAGCTTTGGCAGAATGCTGCTATAGAAGCCAATTTTGCAAATATTTTCTGTCTTTCGGTATTCACCCTTGCCCTGTGTCTCACTGGCCATCTTAGGGAGGCAGGTAACTTGATAATGGGAGTGCTGCTGATCTTGCTGTCCTTTTATAGGGCAACCTGGTGGAGGAATACTTTGAAGCTCACAGTAGTTCCAAAGTGCTCACTTCAGACCGAACACTGCAGAAGTTTCGGAAAAGAAGATTGAATCAGGTACAGTTCATAGTGAGTTACACAGCTCTGGGTTTTTGATTTCTATGATAAAGAGTTCCCTCGTCAAAATCTCTGATGTTGCTATTTTCACTCTATTTCTGCTGATTATGTGGTCAGTGGTAATGTTGATTTAGGTAGCAATTTAAGCAGTATGTTTTCTACTGCTGCACTTAGCAGGGACAATGCCCAGTTGTTTGAACCTACTGAGACAGTAGGGAAAACACAGGGAGAAGGCACTATCAGGTAAGCTCACAGCTGAAAGCTGCGGTTACCAGAAAAGGTGAAAGTTTGCTTTGGGAGAAGCAGAATTGTAGAAATTTGCATTAAACCATCATTTTTTTCAATGAAATGGTAGGGGAATTAAAAACTGACTTGACTATTTATGTGTAGTGGAAGTCAAGAGAGCTGATTTCATCTGAACATTACTGGGTCACTTGCAGAACTGGAATTAGCTCTAAATGTCACGTAGCTTGTTAGATGTACTTTGTTCCCTTGCAGTTTCTAGGAGACAGGAATAGTCTGATGGTGACTGACTTGCAGATCAAGCAGTTGTACCCTACAAGGATAGGTCTCGGAATTGTGTAGAATACCCGGAGCTCCTGTGTCTATGACTGCTTTTTGTATCCATTTGTGTTTTAAAGGATGGCATATATGCAGACTGCCTGCTGGTGTCTGGAATTGCTGCCCAGAGTAACATCTGGATTTTTAACAAGTTCTTTCATAACAGCTGTGGGAGGAAATCACAGCTTACAGTGTTAAAGCTACTGCTGGCTTTAAAGCAGTTGAAGGTGTATCAGTTCTGTCTCTCAGTACTTTGTCTGATACATTGCAGCTGCCTTTCCAGTGGGAACTGTCTTCTGCTGAAAGGGAGTGGGAAGCAAAGTTGTTAAAATTGAAGAGAAAAAGAGGCCAGTGTAGATTTGATGCTGACTATCATGCTACTGTGCTGTTTAAACACCAGCATCACAGCATCTCTTGAAAGCTGAAAGAATCCATCCATTCTTGGTACTTTTGTACATTGAGCTATCAGCTGCAAATTATATCCTTTCTGCTGTAGTGTTTTTAAGATGGTGGGCATTTTGAGCTTTCTCTTGTAGTGACAAACACCTGAACCCTTGCTAAGCATGTTGATTAGAGCCTTTGTGATCAGGGATGTGACGTTGTGTCTTGTTGGTACGGTGCTTGGTGATGTATAAGCTCCGTGTGTATCCATTTTTCCTGTAGTGGTTTTTCCATACTTGGCATGAAGAGAAAAATACAGTGTGTCATCTGTTCTAGTCCTACTCTAGCTGCTGTTTACCATAATAAGGTTACTTATCTTTGCTTTGTATCTCCAGTAGCAACCTGTGCCTAGTGGGGTCTCAATGGGGAGAAAAAAAAATAACCACAAACTGAATGCACTGACAATGAAAACTGTTCCCTCTAGATAGGGAGCATGCTAGGGGGTGTTTTAAGGACTTCAGGTGTATCTCTTCCTTCTTCTTAACTATGAATGACTGTCACCTCTTTCTCAACACAGCAAACACTGCATGATCTTTTGAAAAATGCTCCCCTTGCCTATGCTGCTGAAATTAGAGACCTTAACCAGCAACATGAATCCTTGTTTTCCAAGTGGATGCTGCAATTACAGTAAGTATCCAAGGAGAATCACTGAAGAAGCTTAGTTAAAAGGCATTGCCAGTAAACTTACTCTCATGTCAGTAACATCCCGTGGATGAATTAAGGAGCACTTTTTTTCCTTTGATTGCTTACATTTAAAAATGAGTGACATTAATTTAATTCAGTGCATCCTGTAGACCAAATCTTATCTGATTAACTCCTTGAACCAAATGTCTGAAGTGCAGCGAAGTTGCGTTCTACCTGGTTAGTTTGCCTGTGCCTCTAAAGCAAGCTAGAGGGCATTCACAAACAGGGAACATGAATAGTGAGAGAACAGGGAAAATGAATATGAGAAAAGTGCTCTTTGTGAGGAATCATTTTTGTTTTCAGCAATGACTTAGTAGTGAGTAGCCCACCCTCACCATCTTCAGTCTGTGGCTATCTCCAGTAGTGTAGTGGTTAACTTTCAGTGCCCATGGTACCTCATGATCTGGGCATGAAGAAACCCTAATGCTTTTAGAAACACTGGCAATATAAATTTTATTTGGCTTTGTGTGTATCTTCATGGGAAGGAGAAGGGTGAACATTCAGGAAAGCAAATGGAACTACAGAGACCCTGTGAGATTCTGAAGCACCCTAAAGAAGGCAGGCCACCACCCCTGAGGCTGGAGCCAGTACCAGTGATGAGAAAGCCCCTTGGAAGCTTTTTCAAGGAAGTGGAGTATAAGGAAATTTGTGACCCATGGGGAGGACAGAGAGTATGAAGAAGATATCAGCTTTGAAAGTTGGAGAGTTGCAAGAGAAAGAGTTCTGTTACTTGGTTATCTGGGCAGATGGTTAGAGATGTATGTGACAGAGCAGAAGAAACAAATCCCTTGATGACAGTGAAGGCAATGACAGCTGTTGAACACCTTACCTTTGCCCAGTGCTATTTGAGTAATGTGATACTCTTCTTTCTGATCAAGATAATGCCTTTCCTGTTTCTCAAACCTAAACAAAGCACTGTGATTCCTGTGATGACCCATGCCTCAAAGTAAAGAAGTGCTTAAGATTCAAAAATGCCTATTGGTTGAAAACAATGATAGAAGTCAGAGGGTCCATAAAAAATCATAGAGTTTTATTAGTGAATCACACACTTCCAATGAAAGTGTGAAAATCATGGAAATTGTTATATTAGTCTCTGACCTATTATATAGGCACACAGCGCTGGGTTTTGGATAAAGGGGCAGGGTGAAAGGAAAAGAGAAACTAAAGAGTTTAATTTTAAAAAGGAGAGATGAACTGAAGAGTGAAAAAGAGATCACCAGCCATCATTCCAGCATTGAGGGAATGCTGATCCTGGATTCAGCATTGGTCCAGGTCATAAGTAATGATCCAGCTGTGTTGGTTCAGCTGATGAGATATCCAGGGTCTGGGGGGCATTGCCTGAACTTGTGCAGGGGGGGTGTCTTTTTATGGACAGGTGTGTCTGCCCCAAAGACAGGTTTGTCACTTTCTATGCTAATTAGCTCTCATGCACAGTTTGTTCTTTTAGGCCTTTCTGGAAAAGGGTCAGAGGGCTTTGGGGCTCTTTGGTAGTTGCAGTCCCACATATAGTCCCATGTCCACTTCCTGCACAGTTGTTCCTGTCCTTGCACTGTACTTCATTGTTGTTCTTTCTCATGGGAGGTTTTGACCTATCTCCACCTGGGCCTCTTTCTCCAGCCAAAATTAGTTTTTTTCTCACAGCATGTTAGTACCAGTAGTCCTTGCTTATTAGCAATTATTCTTGCCTGTTACCACTTGGTTGGCTTCACAGCCACCTGGTTATTGGTGTTTGAGACATACTATCAGTCAGTTACCTTCTGGGAATTGAGAGCTCAAAAAAATCTCACTCTGGACCACTGCTTGCAGTGTTGTTAGAGAGTGGGCTTGAGTATGTAGCAGCCCCCCATAATGGAGAGCAAAAAGGGTCTCACTTTAGAGCACTTTTATAGGGGCACAAGACAGCATGCTTTAGTCAGAGCGATTTTTTTTCATCCTGGCCACAATTTGAATCAGTAACTTCCTTTGAAGGTGCAGGAACAGAAATATTATTCCACTTGGATCATTATTCAGGCAAGAAAAATGAATTTCCAAGGCCTCTCATTAGAAATCTGCTGGTCATTAGACAATATTAGTTCCTGGGAATAGACAGTGTTTCTGATATGCTGGAGAGGGGCTTAGTCTAGGTGCAGTTCATCAAGGCTGAGGCTTAATGAGCCTTTCCCATATCATAGTACAGCCTGAAGGAGGGTGAGGGATGCAACTAAAGTCAGCTTTTCTGGGTCTCTACAATTCCATGCCATGCTGTCTTTATGCTTTCCTCCCTCTTTTTCTGTGGAACAATTAGGATAAGAAATATACATGAGTATAGAGTATTTTTGCTTTGAAATTGTGCCTGAGGATCTGTGTCCTAGGAGTATCTGTGTACATACATGTGTAAGCAACCCCATGTGAGCTGTTAGCTCAGTGTTTTACAGCAGGACAGCCGTATCAAACTAGCAGGATAGAATTGGTTACAGTTGTGCCAGAGTGGAAAACCAGTATGAAGGTTTTCTTTTTTTTCCTTACAATTACTATAACATGTAGTAAACATGTAATAAAAGTACTTGGTGAGGGGATGCATGTGAGTGTTGATTACCATTTCTTACCTGAAGTTGTAGATGTAGTATTCTGTTCTTAGTAGCAATCTCTTCCATCCATGTTTTGCTAAGTTTGTAAGCCTCTAAGATGCTAAAATGATTATTTTGCTAGGATGCACATGCCAGGTTTCAGATTCCTTGTAGCTAACCTTATTTATCAGCTGTAAGCTTGAGGTAAGTCTGGAGTTGACACAACGTGAAATTTTTAAAACTAAAATTGCAGCGGATCATTTTGCTTAATGAATGTATGTAATTTTGCTTAAGGTATGGACCTAAAACCAGACTTGCACTTCTTTGATCCCGCGTCTTTGCTCACTTTTCTGCAGCTTGGGTTTCAACATTGTGCTTTATGGACTGGGCTCAAAGCGGGATCTGTTGGAGAAGTTTCGTACCTCTTCGCTCCAGGATTCTGTTCACCTGGTGGTTAATGGATACTTCCCTAGCATCACTGTAAGATCTGTAAGTGTGGGAAAAGCTTGTGGGTTTATGTAATCATCCTGTGTTACAGATACCTCTAGAGTCTTTCAGTGTAAAATGTTAAGGAAACCTGCTGCACCCTATAGCAACAGACTCTAACTATAGAGCAGTTCCTCTCTCTTCTAATACTTTGAAGAAATTATCCCATACATTTTCCAAGGAATTGCAGTAATTTCTGTCATTAATAGAAAATAGATATTCATAATTCTAAAGCCTTGTTTAATGTCACTGTTTTGAGAAGGGGTATAATTTTTCTGTGTTCACTGTTTTAGGGATTTTATGATAATAATCAGATTATCTCTCACAAGGCAGCCAAGGGCTCAGTTTCAGATTTTCTGCACTTCATGTCAGAGCCCTTCATAAGGAACTCCTGTTTTCTTTTTCAGATTCTCAACTCCATCACAGAGGAGGTTTTGGACCATATAGGGACCTTCCGCAGCCCCCTTGACCAACTAGAATTCATTACGAAAAGGTTTAAAGAAGGTAAAGTGACTAACTTTATGCATAAAAATGTTAGAGTCTACTTACTGTTAAGAGAGCCTGGACATTTTCTTCCCCTATAATTTTTATACAGGCAGTTACAGTTTCTTAGTGCATTGTAGCTAGTATACTTTCTTGCTTGTAATGTATGCAACATATATGAAAACATGCATGCCTTAGGAGTATCTGTGTACATACATGTGTAAACAACCCCATGTAAGCTGTTAGCTCAGTAAGTGTTTTAAAGCAGGACAGCAGTGCCAAACAAGCAGGTTAGAATTGGTTTCAAAAGCAAAATTAAACAGGTATTGCCTCACAAAATGCTTGCTGAATTATTTCTGAATGTCTGTCTTACTGCTTGTGTATTCATACACAAATAGCCATGGAATCTTAATTGTGCATGGCATTGGTGTTTCAGTGTTTAAATTCTGTTTTTCATCATTACCTTATGAGTATTTCTGGTGGGACTAAATGAAAAAGGCAGCAGTTCCCACCTGAATGTACTTAAGTCAGTATGGCAGTCTGGTATAGCTGATCTGACTGGTTTCCATCGGCAGGCAAGTATGGATGGATTTGCACAAAAACTGGTTAAAGTTCTAGAGTTGTTTCTGGACTCAGGAAATGGTTGTTTATTGGAATAAACTAGCTGAGACTCCATTTTCTTCATGCAGGAAAAGCCAAATCTTTATTGTATCGGTCATATTTTATAGGATTATCAGGCTCTGTGTCAGATTTATTGGTGGACAATACATTCACACTTAGTTCATTGGTCAGTACATGGTATTTTGCATGTTCGTCAAACTTTTGTATTGTTAGCTAGTTTACATATTTTTTCTTCTGATTCTCATGAGAGAGATCTTACTGTTTAAGCAGGTGCTAGTTGTTTTTTCACCCAAGAATACATTCTCGTGTTAATGAGCTCTCATACCAATATTGTTTTTGCATGGGAACTTGCAGGTTACATAGCTGCACTTAGAAGAAATGACAGGCTCGCTATTTTAACAGAGCAGGCCTGATTTTATGAGGCCTTTCTTTTATAATTCTTCTACCTGTCTACAACTGTTGTTCCCAGGGATAAGTACAGCGTGAGAAGCTAGCTGGAAATTTTAACATCTACCATTTGCATTATCTGAGCTAGGTCTCTGACTTTTTTTCAGAACTTGTTAAAGTTTTCAATGAAATGATGATGCTTTGGATCCAACCTTGAATAGAAAGTACCTTTTTACTGTGAAGAGGAGCTTGAAGATCCTACTTATGTAAATCAAAAGCAGCTCAATAAACTATGCTTAGACTTCCATTCTAAAGTATATTTCAATGACCTTCAATTGCAAAAGAAACACAGCTAAAGGGGCAATTCCTGGTAAAGCTGTGAGCAAGTGGAAAGTAGATTATAACTTGAAAAGCTTAAACTTATAACTTAAACTTACAAAAAGCTTATAACTTAAGAAAAGCTTAAACTGAAAAAAACAACCCTGTAGATGTGATAACAGTGAACTGAGAAAAACCCTTTTAGGTGCTCAGAAACACCCAGTATAGCTTCAAACTGTGTTGTGGAAGGAAAGCAGTATTGGAGTGATGTATATGGAGAGTGGTGGAATAGATTTGTGCTACACTGCACTGGGAATGGGAAACCAGCTTGTGGCAAGTTTCTTTGACTGGTTCTCTGCTGTTTTTTCTGGCCTTGCAGATTCATCTTTAGAGCTCTATGTCCTCATTCATAACCTGGACAGCCAGATGTTGAGAGGAGAAAGAAGTCAGCAGATCCTTGCACAATTATCCTCCCTGCCTAGCATTTACCTCATTGCCTCTATTGATCACATCAATGCTCCTCTCAGTGAGTTCCCCTGGGCCTGATCTAGCCAAGAGAAGGATCTGTGTTCTGCTTTGGGGCTGCTATGCATGTTTCATAAGCTCATGTATTGCTTACTATGTATTACTATTATTAGTATGTATTACTTTTGACGTGTAGAACAGATCTGGTGATGTATGTATAGTTCTGATTGGGAGTGTGGCTGTGCTGAACCAGAACTGTGCAAAGATACTGAGAAATACCACAAAGCATAATATACAAATAGACTCCAAGCTTTTGGCACTGTTTGATTTTAGGAACTTTACTGAACTGGAGATTGGATGTTATGTCTGTCATTGCATCTAAAACAATTTTCTTTTTTCGGTCAGTGTTGTGAGCAGAATGGGAGCTTCAGACAAAGTTTATTAGAGAAGCCCTCCTGTTGAACCAGGAGGTGCAGAAAGGAGCCCCTTCCTTTCTAAACTCCTTCTCAGACAGGTTGTAGGTGTGGTTGGACCCAGTCTTAGCCCCAGACGTAGTTGATGGTTTATATTAAAGGATTGTATAGATGTAATTGAACTTTTATCTCACAAAATTAAGGATGGCAAAGCAAATATACTTAAATAAATTACTTACTTATATTGATTACTGTTATGATTAGACTAAAAGATCCTAATCAGAATTATTTACTACACAGCACAAGTAGCTGTAACGATTAGTATAGTTCACTCTTTTTAAAGCAATATTGAAGCAGTTATATTAAAGCTAGCAAAAACCCTACCAGTAGAGATTGTTACTCACCCATACCAACAACCATGGGCATATCTCTTTAGCTCAGCCTGGAGGAGTAACCTTGAGGGGTATCCCCACTCAAGGGAGGAATTTCCACACACTCTGAGAAGGGTCTCGCTTCAGCTATTTCACGCCCTCTCTAGGTAGAGCTTCCAGCTACAGCCAGAAATTGTTTGCACACTCCCGACTCTGGAAGGATGTACTATGTATCCATGGAAAAGGGATGCATGCAAATGTTTTGTTGCTGAGAATATATCTTACTGGAACTGCAGTTATCAGGGTGCATGTAATGTGAATTTTACAAGCATATATTGTTTCCTCAATCCTACAGCAGGACTGCTTGCATTTTAATATTATTTGTTTAACAACATAAATCTCCTGGTTTTGTCTGCTCTTTCTGTTCTCTCTGTCTAGTGTGGGATCAGGCAAAGCTGAGTCTCTATAACTGGCTTTGGTATGAAACAACCACATTTAGTCCTTATGTGGAAGAAACATCTTATGAGAACTCGCTTTTAGTACAACAGTCTGGATCTTTGGCTTTGAGCTCCCTAATGCATGTCCTGCATAGCCTCACTCTCAATGCCAGGTAAGACACCATTACACTTCACAGTAGCACTTGTCAAGGACCCAGTCCTTACAATCTGCATTTTCTGATAATAGTATTCCAGACCAAAATGGTAGGACCTGGATTCCAGCCGATTGGTTACTTTAAATGAGCAGCATTTGGGTAGAAAGCCTTGTCCAGTGATGAGATTCACAACCAGGTCTTTGTGCATTAGGCAAAATTAGTTAATATTTTCTAATGGTGGGAGTTTTGGGCTGTTTTTTAATTATTACTATTTTGATTTTCCCCTTTCCTCCTTTCACTTAGAGGGATATTCAGACTGCTTGCTCAGCACCAGCTGGAGAAAAAGGACAATCCATCTTATCCAGGTAAGTACCCACCTTTTTTCATCTGTTTGGGGTGTTGCTGTTCACAGCAGCCCTGGGTTTTGGTATACAGGTTACATTTCCAGCAACAGAAGAGCTTGAACAGTTGGCTTAGTGAGGCTCACTGGCTATCTAGTGGCACTGTGTCTGACTCAGACAGCAAATGAATAGACTGGCTGGTTCTGAAGGACTGCCTTTTACATGCTTAGACATGACTGAGACCGTTGGTGGGGGACTGTGGATTAAAAAAATAAAATTAAGACTGAATTTGTATAACTTGCTCTTAAATGTCCTATATAAATGATTTCTAGTGTACCCCTGCTTTCTAGGATACATGTGGAATATTTTGTCACTGTAATAGGTGTTGCAGTGGATATGAATAACATTTTAATGGTAAAGAAAGCAAGATAGAAGAGTTGAAAATTAAGAGAAATTAACAAAGTGCATTTAAAGTGCTATTAAAGTTCCTTTAGGCAGCAGGGTGACTTGAATGTTAATTCAGCTGTTTTCCATTATATTACTCAAGTATTACCTTGGCTGTACACTTGCAAGAGGTGATGATACTGTAGCCACTCTGGTCTAAGCCAAAGGAAGACTTTCAGCTGGATAATATGTGGTGTTAGACCTGGAAAATCTGACAATCTTACTACTTCAGTTTCTTGTTCTTACCTTGTTCTGTCTCCAGGGCTGTCTTTCCAAGACTTTTACCAGCAGTGTCGGGAAGCTTTCCTTGTGAACAGTGACTTGACACTCAGGGCACAGCTGACAGAATTCAGGGACCACAAGCTCATCCGGACCAAGCGGGTGAGTCCAGGGAAGAATTCTGCTCAGCACTTTGAATAAGAAGAATGCTTGCTTACTGTATTGTTTTAAGCACGTAGGAACTGGCAAGGGGCTGAAATTCTGTAATTGCAGCTCTTTCCATGCCTCCAATTTGTCAAGACCCTTAACATGGATAGAGGACAGTAGAAACGCAATGTGCTTTGGTTATTCAGCAACCTCCAGGTCTTCTTTCCAAAGACTGTGAGAAGTAGCAGACTATGGAGCCTGCCAGTCTGCTTCCAATAGTATTACCTGTATTTCTGTAGGAATGCAGACTGGTCGTAATTAATGAGGCAGTATAGCAGTACGAGATATAGGAACACAGTGTTGTGGAGCTGTGTAGTGTCAGACAAACATAACCCACCAGAAGATTTCTCATGTAGTGACTTTTCTCAGTATTTGTGCATTTCCTGTGTTGCTCCAGTGAAATATTTCAGGTTTTTGGTAATGTAGTTCAAAGTGCTGTCCTGCTGTAATCCAGACTACAGATAAATGCTAGCACTGCAGTGCTGTCTAGTGGCTTGCTGGCACTGTACACTGGTGTTAACAATGTCTATGCATGTCTGTTCTCAGGGAGCTGATGGTGTGGAATACTTAATAATTCCTGTCGATGACAGTACCTTGACCGACTTCTTAGAGAAAGAGGATGAAGATGTGTAACATCTGTGTCCTCAGTGTCAACAGCAACTGCTCTCAATGGCTGCTGGAGAGGGGCCTATGCTCAGATCTCTCTTTCTCCAACCTCACAGCTGCTGCACTGATAAGTAGTAATTCTAATGAATCTTGCTCATTGTTCAGCTACCTCAGGTAGTTTGGAATGATGACTTCTGTAAGCAAGGCCCCTCTTGCAATCTAGTTGGATTTGTCTGCTTTGTCTCTTAGCTCAGACAACACCTTCTTCCTATCTGTGCAGCTAACCTCATAGCCAGAAAAACAAAGTTGGTGAGATTGTGCCTTCTGCTCTCTACCTCAGTAGACATGAAGGTTTTATTGGAGCAATTTACTTGGAAAGTGCAAATCACAAGATGGTCAAGAGCTTTAGTTTGTACTAGTGGTGCAAATGTTCTCAACTGAGTGCTATCCAGTACTCCTCTACCATTTAGACAAAACTAGCTTCCAGTGTATGAAGACAAGATTTATAATGCTACAAGACCTGCCTTGATTGCATGAGGAAAGGAGAATATGAGTGGGTTTGGGATGCTGCAGGTGACTTAGTAAATTTGGCAATAAAACAGAAGGACTTGTCCCAAACCAACATCCTTTTATAAGATTTAGATAATCAAAATGATAATGGACTCATGTCATTGCCTGCTACTTTCCAAGGTACAATCCAGGAATATGAATATGAGGCTATGAAGTTTTTTGTTTATTTTTTTAAGGCTTGATTGTATATTTATATTTTTTACATCAGGAGTGCCCACTGATCCTGGAGGAGGCCCCAATTGCCACTTAGGTCTCCCTATTTTTAAAGATCTTAAAGGCTGGGAGACTGCTGAAGTTTGACAGATTTTTTTCAATTCTTTTTTTCTCAGTTATGTGGGAGGAAGCTCTATAGTTCCATCATCTATAGTCTGCCAGCCAGACTTCAGGAACTCTCTATGCCTAATATTTGGTAGCTGTGTTACAGCTCAGTGTTGTAATAGTTCAAATCAATCAAATAAAGTACTTTATTAATTTTCATTAGTTTGTCTTGTCTTTCACAATCTTTCTAAGTTACAGGAAGATGATCCTTGTGGCAGTTGTGCTAAAGCCTCATTTTCATTATTATGTCAAATATCTGTGCAGAAGATTTCAAACTACTGAGTTAGAAATATTTTATATTGTTTCTTACATCAAAATCAGTAATTGTTTGCCTGCCTTTTAATACCAGTATATAGCTTTTGAAGAGAACCAAAACATCCCATGGAGCAATACTACCTTATCTGCCCCTCACTGACAGAAGCAAGAGAGATGTATGGCCTGACTTTTGTATTAGAAATCTGGAGTATCTGCTTACCCCACTGTCAACATGATTCTTCATATAGGTCCTTTCCCTATACTTGGGATAGAAGAAATTCCTTCTCACTTCTCAGCATACTGCGGTGCCTTCATGATATTGGTAAGAATGATGACTTTTATATAGCCTAGGTAGCTTCAGATAAACCACTCATCTCTTTCCACTTGAATACATTTAAGTGGAACAAGACATGCAATTATTAGATGGAGACATATCTTGATGAGCCACTTTTATTAACTTAAAAGGACAGAGCTAACATCTTTACAAATTTGTAGTGGTCCAGAGGTGGTAGAGTATACAACTGTGAGGGTTTTTTTTTCTTAAAAAAAATCGCAACAGAAAAAACTAACTTGGAAATTTAAAATCATTATCAATGGTGAAAATGCTGCTTGTTCAGTTTTAGTAAATTAAAAGCCACAGTTACAGAAACTCTTTTTAAAAGAAAATAGCAAAAAGCACATGAATTTACAGCTTTCTTAAGGAATTGAGTTTCAACCTTACAAAGAAAGGTTGAAAGCTTTTTTGAATTGAGGGTCCCTCTTTGAAAAGCCTTAAAGCTGCATTAGTGGTAGATTGTGCAATTGAATACTAGTACCAACAACTTGCTTTGTGTTTTGCATTTATTTGTATCTGAGTGGTGTCTTAGTACAACTGTTTATGCAAACAGTTGATCTCCATCCTTAACTACTATTTCTGAAATTTATTAGGTAAAATATCAATGGCTTGCTGATATGATTTGACATAACTGTACTAGGGTAGAACTGCTGCATAAGCTTAAATCTGGAGGTAAGTCAGGTTTTATATATTTTACCCAAATCAATCCTTGAGTATCATGGTTATCACCTGTATCTAATAACATTAAGCAGTAACAGTACATTTATTCAAGTACAGTCCACTAATCAAGTAAACATACCTCTGGTATTCCAAAACAAACATTTATTTTTCTGACATGACAGAATATACCCCAGACTTTGAGGGACCATATAGTAGAATCATTCTTTACTGGACCAATTGAAAGCACCTTCATTAAGCCCTGCAGTTGGATAGGTCTGTACAAGATAACACTATTGACTGAATTTTCTCTCTTTCTCCAATCTTTTCCCCCTATGCCACTTGCAGAGGATCTCTGTCTTTCTCAGACACAATGATGTTGATTTTGTTCTGTAGGTGGATGGCGAGTGCATCACGCAGCTCTGACAGGAATCCTCGCTCAGTGTTACTGTGCTCACACAGAATAACACTTATCCCATTGGCAACTGCATCCAGCACATCATGGTGGGACATCTCTCCTGCCATTTTGAGAAAGAAATGCCATGGAGATCATGAATGGTACAGTTCAGGTAACCAGGTCTCTGTAATGTATGGAGCATCTCAGCTAAAAGCTGTGGTGATGTAATGGAATGTAGGCCATAAGCAGAAATGCAACACCACCTGCTCAGTAGGAACATGGAACATTCCTGCCCCAGCATCCTTTGAAAGACTCAGCTGATATCCCTGTATGCAGCTAAGTCAAACCACAGAAATTCCTTGCCAACTTTGAGGAGTTGTAAATTCTACCAATTTGGGCAGAAAATAAAAATGCTCAGAGTGGTCTGGAAGAGGATGGAGGAAAGCAGTTGGGAAGCCTGAGGGTCAGCTCTGCAGGGGCTGCAAAGAGGGCAAAGGGGCAGCAATTCCTACAGAATACAAGGCAGCCTTCACATTGCTGAGCCACAGGGAATAGCTTTCCCACTGCTGGAAGAGAGAATAATGGGCTAAGTGTCCCTTTGGTTAGACACACCATGGAGTTTCTTTGGAAGGCTCTGTAGACACTACATTATATTCTCTTTTGCATTAGGGAATTCTGTAGGGAATAGAGGAAATATATGTTGCCAAAGGAGAAACACACTGAAAGTTGCAACGTGCTGCCATCAGCGCTGATTTTGTGTTGAAATAAATGCTGTAAAGCAATGTTTTAATTCAATTAGCTTTCACTGTGCCACACTGCCACTTGATCAATGTTATCTCTAATGTTAGTTATTCCAGTAACTAATTGTTTCTCAATTACAAATAGCAGGTAATTCTTTGTAGTCAAATCTTTCAACAGTTGACCCTCTTATTTTTTGCTGGGGTTTGTTTGTTTTTTTTCTCTAATTACTATTTTTTATAAAAATAACGATACAGCAGTCGTTACCTGTGAGATAGAGGTCAGCTTCTGTTCCCTTCAGGACACTGCTCCCAGAACCAGCACACAGAGCGACTTTCTTCAGTGGTGATTCTGCAGGATACAATGTGCCACAGTTAAGCTCCTTCCCCTCTGTTGAACCCTCGTGTGTATTGCTAGTAATTGTTTCAGTTAACTACTACCTTGATTTTAGAGTCAATGTAAATTTGTTGGAGGAGGAGACACATCTGTCAGTTTGAAAGAGTCATGGGCCTGTAACACCTCTGACAATACAGCAAGATCCTCTGTGATAGGTAGATTTTTTTCAAGGGACAGGAAACTTTGCAGAAAACTGCAACACAGAGGCTGGCTGCTGGGAACCTTCCTCCTAGTGAGGTCTTAGTTATGTTTCTGAACTCTTTAATAGGCAGGCCACTACTCTTTCCAGAACTCTTGTGTTCCACCACCAATTTTTCCCAACTAATAATGCCACTAAGGCAGCACTTTGCCTCTGAGATATACTGGTTCCTAACTTTGAGCTCTCAGAAGGCCAATCTTAATGCAAGCTGCTTGATGCCAATAAAAATTGTCCACTAGCTGTGATTGCTAATTCCAAGCTATTACATATATGACAGTGACATGGATTTTCATTCTTCATATATATTACATTCACTAAGGAGAGAGGACACACAACACAGAGTTTTCAAAATCTGTTAAGGTTTTACGGTATCTTGCCTTGCAATTACTGTTCATTTAAGTGGAGTCACACCACTTCAATCCCACACCATAAAAAGAGGCTTTGAAGTACTCTGGGGATTTTTTTAGTGCAATTGTCAGTCTAATTAAAGATTTCTGTCTCCTAAGTTACAAAGATCTCTTAACAAATTTAGTATCACAAATTCTACCAGCTGTGCTCCTTGGACATTAGGATAGGTAGCTGGGATTAAGAGGATGTTTACTCTACATCTTACTAATGAATCTACTGTTTGAGTTAGTTCACCTTCTTTATCTTCATCAAAACATGGTTCTGTATTCATAATGATACCATAAAGTGTCTTACTCTTAAAATGCTCTGAATTTTAACATTCAGTCACAAAAGGGAACATATAATGAAACAGTACACCTTTGTGCCTGATATCCTGGGCAGGAAAAAAAAATTTAGTCATTGTATAAATTACAAAAAAATTGTATCTTTCACTCAGTTTGTTCTGTCTCTACCACATCAACCAGCGTACTATAGAATCCCATTAAAATACAGATGAGACTTTTCATATGACTGTAAATGCTAAGATACTGTTTCTTAACAGTGCTTCCTAGTTCTTGGAGGTAAAGCTGCTAAAGACAGCAGTGTTTCCCACTGTCGTGCTCCCCGTGTTCCTGCAGTGCCAGTCCTAGCAGGCATTCTGGCTCACAGGCCCCTGTACCGAGTGTCCTGCCCGCTCCCACGGCTACGCGGACGTGGGGGAGCTGCAGGTGGCCTTTGACACGCTCGATTATGTCTGACAAGGAGACCGGCTCGCTCAGGGTGCACAGGCGTCCCATTCCAGTATGGGGAAGAAGAGGCTGAAAAAAATTTAAATTACTGTGAGAAAGTTGACTCCTGATGCTTGCATTGCTTTCCACACTGTAACAGGATGAATATAATGGGTTTGCAGGAACAACACTGAACTTTACAAAAAAGTATTTATGTGATGTTCTCAAGTGTAACATACCAACTACACCAGCTATTGGAACTGATTTAAGAATTAGTACAGACCACATAGATAGTTTCATTGCTTTGGAAAACGTGTGTGGCTTCAAATTCCCGTATGCCAGTATTTCAGAGGGGTAGCACTGGAAAGCTGGGATGCCACTGACTCCTGCATTCAGCTCACAGAAGTAATACATTCACAGGAAGTAATTTTGTGATTTTGTTACCTTCTGTAGTAAGAGAATCTCGGTCTTGTGATAAAGAAAGCTGTTCTGGGACAATAATGCCACCACCTCCAGCAGTGCTTTCTGAGAGCAGTTGAGACTGACTCGTGTTTGCTCCTCACCTTCAACCCTGAGGAAAGATATGCCTGGTGCTTGTTAAGAAGCTAGATAAAATTTTGGCATTGTAGTTACTATATTACAGCATTATAATTATTAGTTTTGGCATTATTATTATTTTATCCCAGTGGCTGTTCTACCACTGAGAAAGGAAAAAAAGGCAGCATTGTAATAGCCTAGACTTGTCTTGGAAGAAACAAATATGGGAATTTAACTCATCTGTCCTCATCAAATTTCCTGTTAATACTCTTCTTTAACATCCCTAATCTATGTGATGCTAGATTTGAGTTGCTATTACCATTTAGCATGACATAGATTGACGAGAAAGGGACGACTATTCCTTAAGTTTCTCGTTCTGTTGCTGAAAAACACAGCAGCAATGCACAGAGAAACATTAGAACAGTAAAATACAATTACAGCAACTTACTGTTTCAAACAACAGGAAGAATACAACATTATAGAGTGGAGCAGATACCTGGCTGGGAGAGTAGTGAGACAAGAGATCTCTGGGATGTCTTTGATTTTGGACAGCACTGCCTCCAGATGCTCAGCATCTGCACAGAATTCTACCCGGTGAGTGCCCTCAGCTGGAGAGCTTGGTGCAGTTGATGGATGCAATGGGACAGAAGTACAGGTGCCTGAGAAAACAGTACAAGATTGCTGGTTTATAAAGCAGGGTAAGTATCCTAACACTGATTTGGCACGTATCTTAAAGAGATGTGGCACAAAGGTACAAATTTTGCACTTAAATCCTTTTTTCCTGACCAAAACTGAGGGCTTTTCATTCTCCTGTCTCCATTAGGCGCAGTCTGTTTTAAGTCCAAAGAAGCTGATGGATATGTATTATTTGTCATTCTTAATGCCATCAATTTTATACAAAGGATTGTAACAAAACCAGAAGGAGTTCCTAGTTTGTATGACAGACTGGAAAAGATGCAGCTATTGTAATCTGTGAGCCACAATACGAGATAAAAATCTAAAATAACTTCACATAGTTTAACTGCTTTGCAAACATTGAGATCTCGTACTTTATAAATTAAAGGTGGTGACTTAAAGTCAATGGTATCAGAATTGCAATTACAGTGGACAATAAATATGCTCCACCAGTTCCAGACACATCCAATAGTAGAGTCATGCATCTAGAACTTATGTTTGTTATCTGGTATATACCACCAATATAAATGTCCTAAAATGTATTTGAGGTTATAGTACCATAAAAATATTAGGAAAAATAAAAAGAGTCCTCAAATCACACCTGTAAAAGCTAGAAGGCAAATGATGAAAGATCCCATCTAAAATAGCATACATCTTTAATAATTTTAACTTGTTTGTTCTTAACAGAATCTCACCGAGTCCCTTTGTTAGCCAGTTATTAACTCCGTGAGGTATGGCATCGTATGCCGTATGTGGAGAATAAATCCCGATTCTGTTCTCCAAGGCTCGGACCACCAGCCGTTCCTTCCAGGTTTTCCATGTTATTCGCTTAAGTGGTGCGAATATAGGAGGGTGGTAAGAAAGAACGAGGTCTGCCTTCCTCTGCACTGCCTCTTCCATCACCTCCTCAGTGAGGTCGTTAGTGAGGAAAAGGGTGTTCACAGTGTGGGGAGGACTTGGTTCCACCAGCAATCCCACATTGTCCCAGCTTTCAGCCAGAGCGGGGGATGCGAAGTCATTCAGTGCAGAAACGAGCTCCCGGAGGTTCATGAGGGCGCGTACGGGCGGGCGGCCCAAGGCACGGACGCAGTGGAGAGGCGGGCGGAGCAGCGGCGGCACAGACAGCGGCATGCGGGGACCTGCGCGGGGCAAACACAGGCCGCCGTGAGCCCCGGGAACCCACCAGGCAAACAGCAGCCACGGCCTCCCGGGTTCTGGACGCTGCGCCCGCCCACCCCCGGCACCATCCGGCACCATCCGGTACCGAGCGCCTTCTCCGCCCTGGGGCTCCCGCGGTCCCGCCCCGCACACACCGCCCGCTGCCCCGCAGCAAACGGAGCTCAAGCTTCGTCCCCCTTCCCGCCGCACGGCCGACCCGCAAGCCCGGCCGCACAGGCGCTCACCTCCCGCCGGGGCAGCGCCGGCGCTGCGGGGCGGGGCCTGCGCTCGGCCCCGCCGCTTCCGCCGCGCTCGGCGGCGCTGGGGCGGCCCCTCGGGAGCGCCGGGAGGGAGCCGAGGCCCGCGGGAGAGCGGCCGCTTCTCCCCGCCGGGGGCTGGGGCCGCGTCAGCCCCGGCAGGTTCAGGCGCTCTCCGAGCGCGGCGGGCGCTGCCGCCGGTGGAGGAGCCCACCTGTTCTGTGCGCGGCATTTCGGTGGCGGTACCTGGGCAGGGAGGGAGCGGCAGCTCCGGCTGCCGTGGGTGACGGGGAGCGGGGACCGGTGGGTTGAGGTGGGGACACGGGGCCGAGGCTTCACCGGCGAGGGCGGGTGTACAGAGAACCTATTGCCGCGTAAATCTCTCGGCTTCTGTATATTGCCGGCATTCTAAACACTTTAGTTGAAAGTATTACAAAGATTGTAGCAGTCTGATCCTGTGCTTGCCTGCAGGTACCTGTCTGCTTCAAGCACTCACAGCTGTCATGAGTTGGCCCCAAATCACACTTCTGTTAGGTAGTGTTGTGTGGCTTTTACCTATGATTTTCTGCCACCTGCTGTTCTGCCAACTGCCATAATACTTGCAAAAACTGATTGCTTGGTATGAATTTTCATCCTAGGAACGAATGTTTTTACCCTCTTCCCCGTTGTCTAAGTGGTCTTTTCTAGTCATTTTTCCTTCTTTATATGTTGTGTAGTTGCTTAATGCAAAAATTTAGCTATAGAGTCACTGGAATGGCACCCTAGAACTGTGTCGTGTAAAAGCACGTAACCAACAAATATTTTAGAATCAAAACAAAATGGGGGTTGGCAGGAAAAAACCCAACAAATTTCTTATGTTTACAGGAAATCGCTGTATAGAAGGCTAGCTTCAGACTTGGATAAGCAGGCATGGTAAGAATAAAAGCATGTTTTATATGTTTTCTGAAATGTTCATCTCTTGTAAAGCAAATAGCTGCTCTCTGTCTCAAAGAATTGCATGTTGTACTCTGATGCTGTGAGTTATTTGTCATGAAAAGTTCAGGGTTTTCATTTCAAATGTATAAAAAGATACTATGAAAAGGAAACCAGGTTGATTTACATCAGTCTAAGATGTCATTATGCTTTCACTTTAGAGATCCCAGGTTTTAATGCTGCTTTGGCATGTATTTGATAATCTAGTTTGGTTTCTTTTGCAACAGAAGCATTAGTCTAGTTGCAAGAACATAACTCTGCTTCAGTGTATGTAAACCTCTGCGCTCAGAGGCTTTTAAAAAGTTAGCAATTTGAGAAATAGAAATAAGACTATATGTGTCTTAAACTGATCATACATCTTCCACAGGATCTTCATGGACATTGTGGACAGTTGTCTCCTTTACTTGTATACTTTTGGAGCAGTATGCCAGTATCAGCGTGATGCTGATTTTTATGAGTTTTGCTGTACAGTTATCCCCACAGTAATTGTTTTTGCATAGTTCAGCACTTTCCATAGAAGCACTGTGATATATATGTCCTGTAGAGATAAATTTGCTTAGGTCACTGGGTAAACTGATTTTAAATTTTATGAAGGTAACTTACTTTTCTTAGGAATTTATAAGTTAAATTTGTAGATTTACTTATCTGTGAAGGCACATTGCACATGCTGCTATTCAGAACTAGCCTTTTTGATCAAAAGGCTGCAGGCATCGGTTGCTCCTCTAGCTGTAAAGCAGTGAGGTGTGTGCACCATCCAAAATAGATACAAACTTGATTCTTCACCTTTACTTTCAAGTGACTGAGTAGGCCCTGTTGGCAAATGAATAATGTATTTCTGGAGTGTAACAGCATGCAACAGGTACTGTGTTACCATGGCAAGCTTGATTTGTCCTGAAACTAAATGAAACTGAGTGCTTTCTGGTGATTTTACTGGAAATGCAGATTGGTTGTGACAGTAGCCTTGCTTATGGCCAAATGTTGAAACGGTGGATATAATGCAGTGCAAACTTGCTTACATTCTTGATTGGGCTGGGAAATAAAACAGTGTCTGTTAGTATTTTATTGCTGATTTATTTACTGTTTTCTACCTTTTGCTCAGGCTGTCACGCTGCATACGGATGTGGGAGATATTAAAATTGAACTGTTCTGTGAGCGTACTCCAAAGACTTGTGAAGTAAGTCACATTCAGGAGTAGGATTGGCCAGTGGTGAAACAGCAGTAGCAATAGTGAAGCCTGTGGAGGAGGTGAAGTGGCTTTTGCAATTTCACCTTTTCATGTAATGGAACACCAACATTTTAAGCTGCTGCAGTGTCTGTTCCACTCATGGAACTTGTGTACTCTGTCATACTGCCTGGAGTTTCATGCCTGTTTCTCTCTTGAGGTTTAGTTAAGGGGTGCTTCTTTTGAAGTTCCAGCGTCTCCCAAAGTGTCCTTTGCCTTTAAGGGGAAATATAGCACCTAGCCTAGGATTCCCAAATTTCCATGGGTTTACTCATATCCCCACAGACTTGATTTTAGTTTGAAAGAGTGAGACTCACTTACAGTTTGTCAAGCACCCCAGTTGAATTTTTGCAATAAATTGAAATAAATTTCATTTATTTTAATGAAAAAGCTGAGGCATTAAGTTATTGATTACAAAATTACATGTGCCAAATAAAATTGTTGAATGGGAATGATATTTGAGAGCATGTCTCAGGCTTCTTGTTTGTTCCTCAAGTCAGACAGCCTTGCACTGAAAGCTTTGTATTCTTTGTGTGTGACACTATCAAAGGACTTTATTATCTATGATTTGTTTATGACTACTCTGTGACCATGTGGAATTCACATGGTCACAAAGCAATGCAGAGGTAAAAGCATTGGTCTTGCCAATGATATCATTTTAGTAAGATAATACTGTTTTTCAGTTGTTAATATGGTTTGTTTGATTTTTATAGAATTTCCTGGCTCTTTGTGCTAGTAACTACTACAATGGATGCGTATTTCACCGAAATATAAAGGGCTTCATGGTTCAGACAGGGGATCCACTAGGTAAGTTCTTCTGTCTGGGTCTTTCTATGGAAAAAAATGTACATAAAAATAAAACATAAGGAAATAAAAAGGAACTATGGGTATTAAAACAAAAATGTAACTAAAGTAAAATTATAAGAGTTATTGTATTGTTGATGAGAGTTTTTTATGATGAGAGTTTTTTTTTGTGATGGGCTTACAGAAGTGCAGGCATTACCCCAGTTTTAAGTAATCATGCATTCTACAAACTGTGTTTTACCAGCTGTTTTCACTAAATATGATGGTTCTATTGACTAAAGTAGAAGCAGGTGCTAATGTGCTTTTTGTGGTTTCTGCCTGAAAGGCTGCATCTAAAGCATCTGGGGAAAATGTCCCAGTCAGTGTCAGCTGTTTGGGAGAAAAGCTGATTCAGTTGTGTCTATTCATATTCATACAGAATTTAATTTGAGGATATGTCAGTGTTTCTGCTACTTAATAGGTTCCTTATAATAGGTTCCTTAATAGGTTCCTTATGTCTTAGTGCAGTATCAAGAGCCTGCCTCAAACTAATTACAGGCTGTCTAGAGTCTTTGTTGTAAAATGCTGTAATAGAACATAATTTCTGGATTTTTCAGTCTGAAAATCCAGTAATTTCTACTGTGGTGCTTCTTTGTCAGGCACTGGGAAAGGAGGTAGCAGCATCTGGGGCAAGAAGTTTGAAGATGAGTTCAGTGAATATCTAAAGGTATTTCTGTGCTCTCAATATGCACCTACGTTATCATTTGAATTTTCTCTACAATAATTTTCTCTTGGTTGGAGAACAATAGCTTGTTATTAAAATAGGAACAGGCATTTCTGTGCTTGGCAAGTAAGGTTTGAGGGTTTTCATCACAGAAAACAGAAGTAAAAAGAATTTATGACAGCATTTTTCATGTACTGAAGGCAAAGAAGCAGTTTTTCACTGTAAGAGCTATTCTGAGGAGCTAATTACTGATTGTGATAGAATATATTAGCAACCAAGATTTGTTAATAATGGTATTGAGGAAGAGCTCTAAGTTATAGAGCACTTTGCCCAGGTTAGTTCTGGTTTCACAGATGTGTATTCATGCTGAGGTTTTTTCCCTTGTTCAGCACAGTGTCCGTGGGGTAGTTTCCATGGCAAACAATGGTCCCAACACCAATGGATCACAGTTCTTCATCACTTATGGCAAACAGCCTCACCTGGACATGAAGTACACGGTGTTTGGAAAGTAAGTGATTCAACTGCACGCCTCTGTCAGAGTGTGTGAGGGATCTGAGTATTTCAGGGCACGTACAAATGCTGGAACTTCTTCTCAGAGTCTGTCGTGGATGCTTAATATTCCCTTTCAAAGTACATTATTTGCCACATAAAATGTATTGGTTGTCTTATTTTGTATCATTTGCTTGCAAAGTCCTTGCCTTGTGATACTTGACATACATAAAGTCTTTTGACATACATCAACTGTAAAATTTAAAGCATTATTAGAAGGCAATTTCCTTGTGTTTTTCTGGCAGAGTTATTGATGGCTTGGAGACCCTGGATGAGCTGGAGAAGCTGCCTGTGAATGAGAAAACCTATCGACCTCTTAATGATGTTCGCATTAAAGACATTACAATTCATGCCAACCCTTTTGCTCTGTAGCCACAGAATGCTGCAACACATTCTGCAGAGACTGATCAGATAATTCCCAGATTATGGGGTTTAAAGAGCCATCAAAAAGAGTTACTTCAGTTGGATCATATCTTTCCTTATTGAATGCAGAATTTTCAGGAGCTTTAACATTGTTTGGGAATTGTCACAGAGAAGTCTTCTGCTTCAGAAGCCAGGTTTTCCAGAGTATCTTCCAGCATTTTGATTTTTATACATTTTTTTATACTTGTAAAATAAAAAAAAACTTTAATTTTTTTCTTAATCTTTGGTTTTTGCATTATCTTTCTGAGTTATGTTATGTTAAAGTAATGTCCTTTGCTATAATTTCATGCTACCAATTATGTGAAACTTTCTCATGAAGTGTCATCTTCCTTACTCACCTGTCTCAAAAGAGTAAAGTAAGATATGCAATTTTTCCCCCTAGGTGAGAGCAGAGTCATAAATAGGTCAAACCTTTCCCTCCCAGAAGATTAAAGAACATATTTAGAGCAGTGTTTGCTCTTGTGCTGCTGTGTTGGAATGATAACCACTTAAGCCTTTCCGAAAGATAGATGGGAGTAATTTCTTCTGCTTCTGGCACAACACTATTGCCATGAAAGAGTAAGTGTTTCTGTCTTTACATAGCTGTTGATTGAAACTAGGTAACATGGATTTACTGTAGCTTGTTTTTCTTCACTTTTTTTGCACAAAGACTAGGGGGTAAACAAAACAAAGAGCACTGTCAAAAAGGCTGCAGTCACATGGTGTTGAACAAATAAGAGCCATTTTGGGCTTCTTCCCCCAGTCCTCTTTCCACTCAGTGAGCATCCCTTAGCAAAGGGATATGCTTTGTAATTGGTGGGAGGCTCAAGGTCCAGCTGACTTGCAGTCAGCTTCAGACCATTATTTTCCATTTTGAGACTTGGCCTCTTAAAATAATGATAACTCATTTGCAAGAGAAAGGCAAAGATATTGCCAGGTACAGATTACTGAGGTGATGAGAAGAGTTAAGCAATACCTGCTGGGGACAACGTTTCTGTATTCATGGAATGTTGTTTTAAGCTCCCAGCCCTTGTTCCAGGCTTAATATGTTTTAGTGTAATACTTCAGTGACATAAAGGATTTTATTATTTTAGCTCTCTGCTTCTCTCTTCCTTAAAACCAGCAACAGTAGCAAGTAATAGAAGTGTGCCATAGCACACTTGACTGACACTGCTGCCATGCAGGAGGCAGGACAAACTGGGAAATTTCCTGCTGTGCAAAGGAACTGTAAATAATTAATAATTTAAAATTGCACGGAACTGGAAACAATATCAGCTATTTTTTTTTTCCTTCACAAAAAATCTGAAATGTGGCAGCACTAAGTATTTTGCTCTCTGGAGGATGCACATTAAATGTAGGGTGGGGGGTGTTGTTTTGGGTTTTGTTTGGTTTTTTTTGTTTATTTTTTTTCCTTTTAAATTTAATGTTGTGTATTGAAAGGGGAGTGAGACAAAATTGCAAACAAACTTCGCAAAGTTGTATTCTGTCTGTTTTCCTGGGCTTGAGAGCTGGAGAGCAGTGGGCAAGAAGAAAATAATGGTGCATGATCCTTGAACAGTGACAAACTTGTAGATACGCTAAGCCGATTCCAGAGGACCACGAACCGTGTCCAGGGCAGTAGAGAGACGGCAACAGCCTCGGCATTGGGTAAGGAGGGCCCATTTCGGTAAGGAGGGCCCATTTCGCTAAGGAGTGCCCATTTCGCTAAGGAGTGCCCATTTCGGTAAGGAGGGCCCATTTCGCTGAGGAGTGCCCATTTCGGTAAGGAGGGCCCATTCCGCAGTTCGGAGTCTCCCGCCGCCCCCGCCCCTCAGGCCGCCATGTTCTGTGCCGCGCCTTCCCGGGCGGGCAGAAGATGGCCCCGGCCGCTGCGGCGGGGCCGGAGCCTTTCCCGGAGCCTTTCCCGGAGCCCCGGGCCGGGCCGGGCGCGGAGCCTTTCGTCGGGACGGGGCTCCGGGGGTTGCGGGTCCGGTCCGGGGGCTGCGGGTCCGATCCGGGGGCTGCGGGTCCGATCCGGGGCCGGCCCCGCGTCCCCCTCGCTCCGCCCGCCCGGGGCCCGCAGCGGCCGCCGGCCTGAGGCGCTGCAGTCGGCGTGGGGCTGGAAAGGGTGGGGGTGATTTGGTTCGCTTTTCCTCATGGGGCAGCCTCCCTGGAGATGGGTTGAGTTTTATTGTCTCCCACAGAAAAACTTCACTGAAATCTTGAAAAGCCCCCTGGGCAAGATTTGCCCTTGTCAAGCACACAGAAGCCTTTATTTTTCCGAGGGTAATGCAGCACTGAGGCCTGAGGAGCTTAGCAGGAGTGTCCGAGCCACAGTATGTCTTTAAAAGGCTTTTTTTAAGAAGAAGGTTACAGGTTTAAGTTCCCCTATCAAAAATAATTAAGTTGAAAAAGCTCTTGAATTAAAAAATAACTTGGAAGAAGGAGCAGAGAAAAAAGCCCAAAACTGATATGTTGAGGAAAAACATACTATTTATTATAATTTAAATAGATAATTAATGGTTTTGAAAATGTATTGTGTATCTGTGGGTTGTAATTCAAAGAGTAAAATATCCTGGTTACATCTGGAGAATTCCAGTCAAACTAGAAGTCCTGACAGGGATAAAAGAAAAAGGCCACTTTGCAGAAGGTGCAACAATGGTGGGAATGGAAAGGGGATGCTATTCAGAAGTGCACAAGATAAAAAGTACTGCAATCATATTTCTGAAACTCCTGGCAGGTAAATAACTTCTGGACTTCTGGTATCAGCAGGGGTATTTTAAGATTTTATTATTCTGATTAGGTCATGTGTATACCAGATTAATTTTTGAGTTGATGGTATTTCAAGAAAGATTCTTCTAGCTTAAAAAGCTGCCTTCTAGGGGCGCTAGAATGATTTTAGTTGCATTTACTGGATTTTTTTTTTAAGTAATGATTCATAAACCAATTCTCTGAATGAAAGAGGCTGTTGGCAATGAAGTTTTGAAGTTTGCAGTCACAAATCCAAGGAAGGGTGTGACACTGGGCATCCAAGTAGCCAGGAATCTGGTCTAATGTGACAGCTGGTGGCAAAGAAAATACAAGACACTTTATAAATGCATGCCATCCTAAACCTCCACAGGTGATAGGACCAATTTTAATTTAGTTTGGGTTTTTTTTTAATTTTAAGAAGGTAGATTCTCATCTGTCAGTAATAATTGAGTGTGGGGTCTGGGGAATTCTGTGGATAATATAATTTTATTCCTTTGGCTCATATTTGTAGCTGATTTTTGCTAGGATTGCATTTCCTTCAATGAAAATGTATCATTTGTACATATGCTTTTTATAACACAGAACATGGTTCTGCTATTTGTTCACTGAATATATTTGAGCAGATTAATAAACAATAACCATCAATTGGACTACTTGAAATACAGGCATCACTTTCATGCCTCCAAAATTTATATTATGACAAGCATTTACTTAACACCTACTCTAAAATCCAAGGACAAGCTATTAAACTAGATTTTGACTAACTATCACTTGAAATAGCAAGGAGGTCATGCCAGACTTTTTCAAGTATCTGTGAGAAATCTGTAGATTTAAATATGGACGATGTCTTCCACTAGCAGGGTCGGTTTTCTGATTTTTGTTACACTGTTAAAAGCCCTGATGATTGGACTTTTAAGTTAAGGGCTTTAGTCAAGAGAGTGTAAAGCAAACGTCTATCTTTTATAATTTTTAAAAAATAGCTTCTTGCCAAATAGTCATACAAGTTATTTAATCTCAATTGCTTAAAATGGCTATTTTAATTTGGACACGGGGTGTCCAATAATAATAAAAAAATATAATTATTAAATCCTTTTGCTTTAACAAAAATATGGGGGTCCTGAAATCATAAAGTAAAATTCAGTGAACCAGTCTTTTAAAAGAAAAACAATTGTAATTTTTTTGTTTCCTTCCCACCTGACAATCTGTTCCTTGCCATGTTTTTCTCCTGTAACATAACCTATGTGAATTTCCGGGGACTGAATTTGGAATTGCTCCTGCTGACTGTTTGTGGCCTGGTGTGTATCTGAATGTCTGGGTCTCTCCCTGCTGAATTAATTTTTCTGACCTGAATTCACTTGAATTTATTGACTAGCTTGCACGGTCTTGGTGCTGTTCCAGAAGAGCTATTGAAGGAAAAGATGCAGGAATGCAGAGGGTGATCTGATCTGTCAGAGATGTACTGAGTGCAAGGTGCGTAGAATATTTTTCAGACTTTATTAAACTTTTTAGATAGATGTGGTGGGTTGACTCTGGCTGGGTACAGCTGCCCACCTAACCACACCCACTCTGTCACTGCTCTCTGCAGCTGGACTGGGAAGAAAAAAATGTAACAAAAGGTTCACAAATTGAGATCAGGGAGAGATCCTCACCTAATACTATCACAAGCAAAACAGACTTGACTTGGGAATATTAACTGAATTTATTACCAGTCAAAATTAGAGCAGGATACTGAAAAGTAAAATCTTAATAGCATCATCCTCCCTCCCTCCTTCCCAAGCGGTGCAGGGAGGCAGGGAATGGGAGTACTCAGTTTAGCACAAGCTATTTCTGTCCCTGCTCAGGGGAAAGAGTCCATCCCTGGCTTCAGTGTGGGGTCCCTCCCACGGGGAGGTCCCTCCCACAGGGGTCCCTCCCTCCACAGTTCTCCATGAACTTCTCCAGCCCAGCTCCATTTCCATGGGATGCAGTCTTCAAGCACAGCCTGTTCCAGTGGGTTCCCATGGGATCACAAGTCTAGCAGGAAACCTGCTCCAGTGGGTTCCTCTCTACAGCTCCACAGGTCCCTGCCTGCTCCAGAGCAGGCTTCCCCTGGAGTCACAGCCTTCTTTCAGGCTTCCACCTGCTCCAGTGTGTGTCCTCCACAGGCTGCAGGTGGATCTCTGCATCCCTGTGCAGGGGATCCTCCCTGGGCTGCAGGGGCACAGCTGCCTCACCATGGGCTGCACCACAGGCTGCAGGGGAATCTTGGCACCTCCTGCCCTTCCTTCTCCACTGACCTTGGCTGTTCCTCTTGTTCTTTCCCTCATATTCTCACCATTCTCTGAGTGTAACTTGCCTATTTTTCACTTTTTTCACTGTAGATATGCCTTGATGAGAGTTGTCTAGTAACAGTTGTCCATGTAGGTATTTACAGTTTAAACAAGAATAGTCTAGAATAGCTTCTGTGGTAATTCTTAAATCTATTTTGCTTTGCTTTGTGTTTTTAATAGCATATATAAATACCATGGGGTGGTAGGTGGGGCTTTTTATTTCTAGGAACAGTAATAAGGTACAATGTATGTTTTCAGAACTGATATATAAAATGTTAGTCTTTTTATGCATAGATGAACCTTGGTTATATTGTCAGCGTGTACTAAAAAAACACCTTTTCTAAGAAGGTTGCCATTGCTATAAATATGTATATCTGAATATTCTTCATTAGAAGTAGTTGCTCATATAATCACTCTTCTAATCACTGCTTGATCCCATCTTTTCAGAAGAGGCAAACATGTAGCTGTGAAAATAATCAAAAATGATGGCAGCTGCTCCGAAGCAGCTTATGAAGGCCTAGTACTGGAATATGTAAAGGCACTGGATCCTGGCAGTACTCAGTGAGTATACAAGGCCATCTGTACTTTGGTTTGGCTTTAGGATTTCTGTCATGTTGCCTTCTGTGCTGTGGGATGTGTGAGTCTCAGCTTTATTAGAATTGTTTCAAGTCATGTCATGTTCGTACCTTTGTAGTCACTGTGTTCAGATGTCGCAGTTTGAGTACCATGGACATGTCTGAATTGTTACTGAGCTCCAGGGGCTCAGCACCTTTGCCTTCAGTCAGAGATGACAGCTATGGGCTTTGGGTGTGCCCCAAGTATGTGAGGATGAGTATCAGACACTTTGGTGCCCACAGGCCAGGGCTGAGCTCTTGTAGTTTGCCGTGGCCACAGCAGCCTGTTAGGCTGAGCTCTCATTTGAGGGGTGTCATGCTGTTGAACTGCACTCCAGCACACAGCGCTCTCTTACTTAAGCTGTTTTGGAATCTGGTATCAAACAAGAACCTTCTGAGTCCTTTCACAGCACTGGGACAGTCACAACCATGAGATGCTTGGAGTGCACGGTGTATTCTCATGGACTGCTACCTTGGAGCAGCACTGTTTCCTGTTACTGTGAACCTTAGAATGATGCAGCAGCTGTAATACTCCTCAGGTGGGTGAAAATATCCTGGAGAGGCAGGGACTGAGGGGAATGATTTATGCAAGAACTTCAGCTGCTTTCTTCTACGGTGCCAAATTGAAGAGAGATGTGGGCATAAGGGAACAGTATGAACAGAACATTTCTACACATTGCTTTCAGTCCACATTTTGGCAGCAGCTTAGTGTGAAGGATCACCTTCTTAACATTTGTAATTTACAAGCCATGCTAGTAACAGATGTAACTTCATCTGTCACCATCAACAAACTCAAATACCTCAGTTTTGTCATCTTGACTGTATTGCTGAAACTTGAGATTAATCAACATTAAGTAAAAAAAAGAAACAGGGTCAAGGGGAAAAAAACTCAAGGGACAAAACCTAGTACCTTCTACCTTTAGGAAACAAATCAGTACAGCCTATTTTTTCCTTAATCTGAAACTGATTATTGGTTGCAGGGTACAGTGAAAAACAGTTATTGATAACTTCCTCTAACAATGAACAAAAATCTCTCTCCGGATTTCCCTTCAGAGCCATGGCAAGGAATTGGAGCCTCTGCCATATCACATCATAAGAAAAGCAGGGAACTGTATTTTTATGTACTGGACTGCTATACTTTAATTTAAATATTTTTAGATTCTATTTAAGACCCAGTCATCTCTTTGACAACTGGCTGCTCTGGTGGAGTATTCTCAGTTCCCAAGTTACAAACACACATTGGTAAACTTGTACTGAAGGGCCAAAACAGAATATTTGAGTAACAAATACAGTCTGTTTGTCTAAGGAAATGAAATTTTTTCTGTCAAGGACAGCAGGATTGGGATGAACAAAATCCTGGTGGCACCTACTTATCAACCCCCTGTACACCACTGAAGGTAAGATGCAACAGGGAAAATGCTTTTGAGGACAGAAGCTTTAAGCATAATTGTAAGATAAAGAACAAAACATTCTTCTATCTTCATTAAGGAATTCATGACATGGCAGGATTCTGACCACAAGAACCTCTTTGACCTGGTTCAGAAGATGGTGGATTTTGTCCCAAACAAGCACTGCTCTTACTGTGCAGCACTTTTCTTTCTTCTCTCCATTGAAAGGCAGAAAGAGGGCAGAGTCTTCTGCAGCTACACAGGCTGAGTCACAGGGACCAAAGAAACTTAAATACCACTGACTTCTGATTTGGTTATGTTGTAAGTACCTTACTTTTTAGTATGATTTCTTGGATACTTATCAAACATTGACATAAAACTTAACTTCATATACAGATGAACCTGGTTTTCAAACTCAGGGGATGTTAGCACTTTTAACATGCAAAAGAGCACCCTAATAGCAAGAAAGTATTATTTTAATTTTATTTTTATTCAACAGTTCTTGAATGAGGAAAAAGACTGTGCACTGCTTTGTACCCTATAGTATCACTGGTGCTTTCTTTTCAGGTAAGGAGCAGAGACATCCTTTGGTATTAAGTGTAAGGATGGCCTTTATTTGCTTTAAAAAAAAGTTACAAAGTAAGGAAGATCACTGTAGTATTGAACAGATTGCATTGTGATGACCAATTTTTTCATTTATTTTAGTAGGTGTACTCTGGTTACCAGTATTTCAGTTAATGCTCACTGTTAGCTTAGAACAGTATAGACTTCACGTTTGTCCCCCAATCTTTTGAACTGAACTGTCCTGAGAATTTCCACTAGGAATTAAAAGTTTCAGGGAGCAGATAAGTTGTTTGGTTTAGCGTGAGAGCTGCCAGCATAAAAGAATCTCTAAACCTCACAGTGGGCGGGGGGTGGTGCTCTGGCTGCCTTGGGCTGCAGCAGCTGTGCATTTACAGAGCAGCACAAAGCAGCTGCTCCCCCGCCCCAGCCCTGCCAGCAGCAGCGCCTGGCTCAAGAAAGCTGCTGGGCAGCTCTGTGTGGAACAGCACTGCTTGGACTTCCATGAGGGAAAGGGAAAAGGAAGGCACCCTGAGAGCTGCAAGGGCACCTGACAGTCCCTCAGGAATATGGGCCACCAGCTGTGACACCAGCAGGCTCAGAGATGCCACTCTTCATGCCCCACCATGGTAACCAACTCCTGCCACCACAACAGCTTCTTTCCAGCAGTGGGGCTCCCACCTTCCCCAGGAGCTGGAATAGAGGATTGCTTTATGCTGGAAGTCTGGTAAAGGGATGACAAAATACTTTGGGACATGGACAACCACCTATGATGGCGGCTATTTGGTGGTACAGACTGCAGTGCCACACAAGCAATTGCTTCCCAAGCCTTCACTTGGGAGGCTTTTTTATAGTTTAATTTGCAAGCAGACTGCCCTAAGTCTCACTCACCATATCACATCTACTTCAATACAGACAGAAATCCCAATAGATGAAATGGATTTCACCATGGAAGGCCTTATATTACATTATTACAGTAGAAAATACAGGAGGTAGAAGGTAACTGAAAGGACAAATGCAGGTTAAGAGTCAAATCTAACAGCTCCTGTAAGCTACTTGAACATGGTTTTAAAAACTAAATCCAGTATTTCATTAACTATAGAAAACAGTTAAAATAAATTGCCATGAGAGCCCTTATATCATGCTTGATACAGGGAGGTAGGATGTAAGAATCAGAAGGACACATGAGATATGACACTTATCTACAGCTCCTGTTTGCTTTACTGAGGCCAGAGTTTCACAGGTCAGTCACCCTCTTCAGCTTCAGACTCCGACTCTGCAACAGAGAGACCTTATCAGCAGCCTGGCCACGGCTCAGCCCCAGCCCCAAGCTCAGCTGCTGCCCTGCATCCTGCACAGCAGCTGCTATTGGGCCCACACTAGTCTCGGAGGGGCAGTTACCATCCCCCACTCCAAAACACAGCGTTATGTGCCATTAGGGTTCCCAAAATGAACAAGCTCCACATATGAGCTAAGCTGCTGGTTACCTTCTTCAGCATTCTTGAGCCATTCAACAAACTTCTTCATCTGCTCCAGAAAAACACTCTTTCCTTTTGCAAGATGGGCATCTTTATACCACTTGAGGATGGGTTCTTCACTCAGAACTTCAGCTGTAAAGGTAGGCAAGAGCAGTATTAACACAGCGAATTGCTGAGAACCTGACTGGCAACCTTTGCTTCCTCCCCCAAGAACATCATGTACTCCTTCTCTAGGTACAGCTGGACAGACCTGCACTAGGAGTGCCAGTTTTCAGTTTTGAAATTCAGAGAACCAGGCATTTTGGATGGTTCCTCATGCTGGGAGTTTCCTCAGTACTGTATCCAGGAGCTGCACTTTCACTCCCACTAACAGTCTGGAGTGTTTTGAGATGGCACAGTCTAAGCAAAAGCTCAGTTAACAGCTAAGAACAGATGCAAATTCTTTTAAAGTCAAAAGTAAACATTTCCTGTGGTGCAGGTATTTAATTTTAAATTTTACAAGTACAATACAGTCTTCAGTTTAACAAGTTTCCCTAGGTACACAGCATTTTTTTTCAGTACCACCTTTTATCAGACAGTTAAAAAGAGCCTAGAACAGCCTGAACACACTGGTGGTCTCAATTTTCAGCTGCTCACTGTCAATGTTTAGAGAACTAAGAAGAATAAACTATCATGAAACTTAACAAAATGACTTAGAAATCTCAATTTACATTTGTTCTGCAACTCTTAAGACCTACTGTCAACAGGCAGCATCTTTCTATTGCACTTCCCCACGTGCAAAGGGCCAGCCACACTCACCTTGGCATTTTTACAAACAGGAGGTAGAAAATTGTTCAGCTTATGAAGTGCAATGTTGTAGCACTTATCTCCCCTGTTTCAGAAGCTTTAAAAAACCCAACCAACCAAAACCAACCCCTCCAAAAACCCATAAACTCCTGAAACTACAACCCCACAGAAGTTACCTTTGTAGAAGAGCACCACTATTTTCTGGAAGGCCTTCATGAAGTGAATGTTGTCATAACAATACTCCTGAATCTTCAACAGAAGAGTCAGCTCTGACTGACCTTGGGTGGTGAAGGCAGCAAGTAGAGGGCTGTATTGCTGTAACAAGAACAACAGATTGGCACACACAGGGCACTTCATATTTACCACTTGACCAAAGCTGGTTTTGCAGTTTCCATCAGCCACTGCTTAGGAAATTTGCAACCACGACACACCCTAGAGCAGCTCTGCAGCAGTCACTGCCTCTGCATCAGGCCCTTGGCCTGTTATACTCCTCACAGTGGGGAGAATTCCCCACCTCATTCTGTCTCTGCACTAGCAGGGTTGGTAGCCTTAACATTTAAAAAGGAGCTGCAGACAGAAAGAAAACCAGGCTCTGCCTTAGGGGTGCAGAAGTCGTACTGAAGTTACAATACCTTCAAATGCTTAATGGCTTGCTCTGCTACCAGCTCCTCCTTTTTGTTCCATTCCACTGTGCTCATTACACTTGACCAGATTATAGTTACCACAGTCTGTTCTGAGATGTTGTTTTTCTTCATCTCCTCCTTCACATACAAGATGATCTGCAAGGAGAGTAACAGTAAGCAGAAAGGCCACATATGGCACCAAACTAAATTAAAACTTCTCTTCAGAAGGTAACCCAGAAGGGTTCAGAATGACAACCAACCTTCTTGAACATACAGCAGGATTCAGGACATTAAGAACGACCACAAAGCTAATATCAACTCCCCTCCAGTCCTCATTTTAGTTCCCAGTGAGAGTTAAGTTCACTATGAAAGAGAGACAGGCACAGAAAGCACCTCCACCTTGTCAACAAACACCTACATCCTTGAAGGGATCTCCCCGTGACATCTGCTCCTGCAGTTCCTTCTGCAGCTCCTTCCGAGCTCCTATGGATTGCTGGTTCCGAACATACTCAGAAAGTTCCTTGAGTCCTGCTTCAGTGAAGTACTTGGAGAAGTGTTCAACACTTTGTTTGTTGGCTGGGAAGAGTTCCTGAAAACGAAGTTTACAACTCTTTTGTAAAAGAAATGTGTGTTGAGTACTTTGCTGGCAAATGCTGTTCATGAAAGTGGCTTATGGAACGCAGAGTAGTTCCAGTGGTACTCACCATGAGCCTGTTGTCCATGTTTACTTTGCGAAGACTGACAGCCACTGCATTGATATCTTTCTCATTTATCCATGACTTGAACAGCTTGACTGCGAAAGCTGCCGAAACACCTGTGCAATCAGAATAGTTCTATTATTGGTGAAATTCAAAACACAGGGAACCACAAGGCCTGAGTACAGGGTACCTCGTTTGTCAGACTGTGCTCAGAGCAGCAGGCTGTCCTTCCAAGCAACCCCAGCACAGTCTGCAGTACCTCTCCCTGCCCAAGGACACTGCAGCCTCCAGCACACTGGACTTTTCCTGTAACTCAGTGTAACAAAGTCTCCCCTGTACTAAACTCAACTCTTCTTGCTGCAATTTAAGAAGTAACCTAAAGACATGACACACATTTTGCATCTTGAAAGCTCCCTCTCCAAAATACAGTGGTGCCTTGCTGGGCAACGCTAGTGATGGCAGCCCCCAGCCTTCCAGATTCACAGGGGCATCACATTTACCTTTGCTAATCCTGTAGTCAATCTATCACCAGAGGAAGCTTGTGAGCTGCAAGGATGTATTGTCATAACAATTTCCACCTACTTGTCACAGTTCTGTCTGCCCTTCCTAAGGGAGGAGCTGGGCCATACTTACCTTCTTTAACCAAGTTCTCATTGTAGAGACTGTTGAGAATTGATGCATTGAGTGTCCCATTGGCAAGCAGAATACCCGTCAGCATGGCCAGTTTGTTCCGCTCAGATTCTGAGAACCCTTTCAGGAACAGCAGCAACTGCAGGACAAGTAAGAAGAGCTGCATAAAACTACCACCTCTCACTAAACTTTGGCCAGTGCCTCTGTGTTAAATACTTTTATTTAATCAAGCTAGCAGAAGCACTAGTCACTGGTAGTCATGCAAGCCAGCCATTCTTCTATGAACAACTTTCAAGGGTTCTATTTTAATAATCCATTTTATGATGTAACCCTTCTACAGAGTGATTAACTAGCAGAATGTGAAGGTTTATTTGTTTGCTGATGAAAAACATTCCATACCTTTTTGACTTCATCTTCAAAGCCTTTCTCTAGGTACTTGTAACGCCTGATTAACTTGTTAAAAACCTAGAAAGACATAAAAGTACACTATCTTTTGCTGTGAACTATCACTTGATTAGAATTAAAAAAAAAATAAGTTCAGTAAAATAGGTCTGAACTCTTTAGAGCACTTACAGCTACTCTACCACATCCAGTGTGCTTAAAGCCATGCATTATTTTTATGTTAACTTACAATTACACTAACATTTAATTTCTGACCATTAAGCAGCTTTAAGTTAAATTGTCCTAATTTCAGAACTAACCTGAGCAAACGCTTGCATGGTTTCTAGGTCTTCCTGTGCTGCAAACACACAGACGTTTGTGCGTGTCATGTCGTCTGCCAGGGTCCCGCCCGGGGCTGCAGGAGGATTTCAGCATTAGTAGTGCTACTCCCAGTGAGAGCACTGAGCAGTCTCCACAGCAGAATTCCAGCGCCCATAACATGCAACACATTGTCCTGTCATGATGAACTCAATGATCTGATCACCAGAGACATTTCCCTCTGCTCCACTGCTGCACCAGAACTTTAAAATCAGTTTAGATTTGAACATTTAACTGTTCTGTTCTACTACTGCTTAGGGGATTGACAACACGATTTGTTTTCATGTGAGTAAGTCACCAAGGCCATATGAGCTCCCCTTCCCTTAAAGGAAGCCACTGAAGCTGCTTCATTTCAGCAAGTATCTTTTCAGTGTCTGCTTCAATAGTGCTCCTTTGTGCCTTTTATGTGGCAGAGTAAGTCACAACAGTAGACTGAAACATGTAGAGACACACAGTTCAAAATTCAGTGCTGCAGAGATGAGCTTGAAACTTTAGTTATTTAGGCTGCTTCACTAATGAAGGTGCTTCCAGGTCACTAGCTTCACTGCCAGAACACTTCATCATCAATTTCTATGCCGTTCTACATACAGTGGAAATCTTTTGTTATGATTAGTCAGAAACATGACTTTAAAGCCCGAGATTAGTATTTCTGGTAGTAATATTAAAAGCTGGTAAGGCAACAGGATGTCAGTTTTTATTCTGGCCTCCTCTGCCTGAAAATTAAAGCTGGTCTTCTTAGCTACCTGATACAGACAGGGAATTGAGTAAAACACCCCGTATAACCATTAACCTTCTTCCCTTCCCCATCAGCCTCATTCCTAGATGGAACACTTCCTAACACAGCAGGATGAACTGGTTAAGAATCTTGAATGGAAACCCACATATTTTAACAATTACAGTATGTGCTTACCTGGTTGGTGAGCATCTTTGCTCTGTACACAGAGTGTGTACCTGAGTTTGCAAGACTTTTCATCATCACATTTAACTTCCTCAGTCCCTGTGTTTCCTGCCAACTTGACCACCCTCTCATTTCTCACTCCCTGATGTCTGCTAGAGCCCATCACCTCACTATTGTCAACAACAAATCATATGTAACAGCCTATCCAAGACTAAGCACTTCAGATTCTTCTGCAAACAAGTTTCCCTTCCAAAATAACAGGGCAGGATGCACAAATCATAGGGATCATGTCAGAACCTTTCAGGGCAACTATTGGTCTTGTTACCACAGACCACACACCTGAAACAAGCATTCATCCATCTCTCATCCTTAGAAATGATCTTGACCAGAATCAAGATCAAGTCCTGGTTAAAAAAAAAAACAAACAAAAAACAACAAAAAAAAACCCCAACCAACAAAAATTAGCCAAACAAACAAAACCAACCACACCCAAAACCCCAAAGTACTTTCTTCTAAGCAGAGTTTGTACACTGTACACTTCAAGGAATGCAAACAGGCTCAAGTGAAACTGAGGCAGGTTAGAGAGAGTATTTCTACAGCAAATGCCCAGGCACCAAGATGATCAGGTATTTTACCACAGATTAACTTAAACCCTGTTCTACACACTCAATGGGGTCTTTAGCAGAGATTTTACACTGAAAGGAAATGCAGCTTTTGCAGAGCGAAGTGAATGAAGCTGACAGCAGTCACATCACAGGGACTTACCCAGCATTCCACCAGCCACCAGGATGTCAAAAAGTGTTTCTGCATAGCGGCGATAATCAAGTTTTGCACCAGAAGCATCAAGAAACTTTGCTACTGCCTCCAAGTCAGTGCCAGTTTCAGTTAAACCTTGAATAATACAGTCCTGGAACTGAGTAGGGTCAAACCTCTCTTTTTCATCTGTAAAGCAAAGTGTTGAAGTAAGATTTCCATGAAGAGTTCTTTGTTTTGATCATTACTTGGCTCTATTAAAGCTTACCTGACATCTCAGTTTGATTCTTATAACCCAATTCTCATGTTAAATCACTCCCTCCAAAACCAGAGACTTAGCTCATGCTGGAAGGCAATTTTAATACATGCCCCTATAACTGTACATTTGATTCCATTACTCATGTTTTATCTCAGCTTTTTGGGCCTCTCTCTGTTTCAGGTGAAATCTTCTAACTGACAAACCGCATACCATTATTGCACCCGAGTCACCTGGAAATTCACGTTCTGGCTATGAAGACCATCCCCTCATCTTAACCCGCGGCTAAGTGAGTTTGAGGCCAAACTTTTCCTCAAGTGCTTGGGGGTAATGTAGACATACGAGCTAATTGAATGGCCTTAACTGCAGATCTATTTAGCACCCTTTGCTGTTGTTAAGCAGAACGCTCCTGACGTATCTTCATACCTGATACATCAGCTGATCATTGCCTTGTTTTTACTACAGGTAGGGCATAGTTAACATGCAACAAATCCACCCATGTAACTAACAGAAAGTCTTAAAGAGGTCTTCAATTTTTCCTCATCTCAATTTGTCCTTAGATTATGGAAATCATGAGATGAAAAGCTTACAAAGATAAGAGAACTCAACTGCAGATCTTGTTTTGAGTGCTGTCTACAACATCTTAGCCAATTCTGTGAGCGCCTAGTAGGGTATACTGGTGTCCAATGTCAATGAAAGTATCAACCCACTGGTAAAAGCTGGGTGCCAGTTTGGAAATACTGGATCAGTTATTTTCCAGGGCAGAACCACGCAGCTCATTGTTCTGGAAGAGCTGCTTCACAGCCAAACTATGGTTAAATGCTTAAAAAGAGACTAAACCCCTGGCTGCTAGTATTTAATCTGCTGGACAGACCACAGCAAATTCTAATAGTCAAGAGCTTTTTGAGGTCTTTCGACATTCAAACAGGTTCTACAAATTCAAGTGTGCTTCTGCATGTACAGCATGCCTAAAGCTGCCTGTTAGAGCTAGGACACTGCTGGTGCACAAGTAAAACTGAACAGAAACTCTAAGAGCATGCCCACTTCCTCTTCAGGCTGGAAAAAACCTCCACCAAAACACTAAGTTACTCATCACACTTCTTCGGTCTTTAACTCTTCTTATGTAGAGTGTGAGAGATGGTCCGACAAACATACAGGGACAGACACAGTTACAGGCCTTTGCATATCCCATCCTTTGGGGGTTTTTTTGGATGTTGACTGGGGGATTAGGTGGGTGAGTGGATTTGTGGGATTTTGTTGTGGGATTTCTCTGTCAATTTAAAAATTAAAAGAGGACAATGTAACTTTTATCCAGTGGCTAAGACTAAAATTCTTACCACATCAGATGCTCCTCAGATGTATGTATTAACCTGCAAGAAGCCTGTGTTGGAGTTCCCCTCTAATTCATGGCACTAGATCCTTCTGCTTGCAGGCTAAATGCACTCAAGACAGCTCTAGAATGACCATCTTTTAGGCAAAGGTTATCACAGTAAATTTAACGAGGATTCTGACTGCCAAGTATTTTTTATTAGTGCAGAGAAAATTCCAGTCAGCCTCAAGACTCTGCACTTAGCGTGATCTCACATAAATAATTTATGGTGAACACATGACGGCACTGGTTTGTTTACTGATAGCAACCGACGTTTCACCGCACACACACGGCTGGCAGCCGGTCCTGGCAGCGGGCACGGTGCGGCAACTCACCTCTTTTTCTGGTTTTAAAACGCTGGCCCGATAGTGTCGGCTTCTGCGGCTTTTGATTATTCATAAAAGACACCCTACAAGGAAGCAGAGACCCGTGAGGACGCTGCGGGCAGGGCCGCTCCTCCCTCCAGCTCCCAGGCGCTGGGCGGCCGCGGGCGGCGCCGGCCCCCGCCCGGCTCCCGGCACGCACCGGGCTCCCCGGGCGGAGGCGGCCGCAGGGCGGAGCCGCGGCCCGCGCGGTGCCCGCGCCTCTCGCCCCCGCCGTACGGCCCGAGCTGGCCGTGCCTTCGCTGCTGCCGCCACCGCCGCCCGCTCCCCGGTACCCGTGCAGGGGAGGAGGAAGCGGTGCACCACCTCCCTCCCCCGGCCTCCACCGCAGCGCGGCCCTTACGGCCCAGGCTGCCGCAGCCGGCCCCAGCCAGCCACCCGCGCCCGCACCCGTCTCCTCACCGACTTTAAGGCAGAGAGAAAATGCCCGAGCGGCCCGGAGCGGAGACGGGCAGGAACGGCAGCGAGGAGCGGCGGCAGCGAGAGCTCTGCGAGCGGAACCGACGCCAGAGGAAGAGGGGCGGGCCGCGCTGCGCTCCGCCCCGCCCGAGAGGACGCAGGGAAGGGGCGGGCAGCGGGACGGGCTCTCTCGGGGCCGCACGTGCTGCCGGCTCCCGGGGGGCCCTGCCCTCCAGAGGAGCTTCCCGGCCCAGCCCTTCCCCGCGGGTACCGCGGCCGGGACCCAGCGTCTGGTGCTCCCCGCGCTCCCTGCGGCGGAGCCAGCCCGGCACCGCAGGGACACCTCCCCTCTGGCCTGATCTGCGGCCCGCGGAGCGCGCCTGGCAGCACCGGGACCTGCGGCGCATCGGCCTCCAGTACCATACCTGTGCTATTTGACCCTAGATTTGCTTTGCAGTTGTAATAATTTCTGGTTTCACATCCTGGTGGTGACAGCACCGTACAAGCACTTAACGTACTCTGGTGTGTGCAGACAGGACTATCAGTTACAAACTGTGCCGGTCTGACGCACACCAAAGTCCCTGGGCTCCAGAAGCGCAGCCCTTCTCTATTGGGTTTAATCACGGGTTCGTTCACTAGCAATCGCCTCAACAGGTCTCATCCTACCTTCAGGCTGTAGGGCAGTCTGTTAGCAGACTGCACAAACACATCCACTGTGTTAGTGGAGGCCCTTTAAAGTCTATGTAAAAGAAATGGACTGCCAAACACAAAGCAGCACAGCGCTGGAGACAACATGGGGAATACTCTCCGTGCTGGTGCAGGACGGGAGATGTAACTGCAGCTCAGTTCTTTGCTCCCCAAAAGGCCAACCCATTAAACCAACTTAGAGAACACAAGCTTCCTTCTAGACTGTATGCAGCTGCAAATTTCCACCAGATTTAAGTGCAATGTTGCTGTGACTAAAGCTCTTGAAATGACCAATTATCAGGTGTATAAATGGAACAAATCACTGGGCTGCAATAGGGAAAACACGATCATTCTTATTGTCAGTAGGAGCCAGATTTCATCTCATACCATTTTTGTTACTCTTTTGTTCTTCAAACAATACTGGTGGTATGAAATAGCAGTACAGTGCCATGAAATAGCAGTACAGTGCCTTACAAGTTTTAGTCAAGAAACATTTTTGCAGATTCCAGTTAACAGCCCGATGAAATCCCCAAAATACTAATTCAAAATATCCAAAATACTAATTCAAAATATTATAATACTAATAATTATAATACTAATTTAAAATACTAATAAAAAAATACCACATTCAGAGGAAGCATTTTCACCTTAATATTAGCAAATATTTGTCCATTAATTCTAAGCTCAAGACGCTGATTACATTGGTGCATTTGTCTAAATCAATTAAAAAGCCAAGACAATTAATTAAAAAACTAAGAAGAAAAATCAGAAATTATTAAAATCACATTTTAAGGAAACACAAAGATATAATAGGTCAGCTCCCTAAAGTCTTTGATATGACAAAACTGCAAAGCTCATTACCAGTTGAGCTTTTCCTGTTAGCTGTAGTTTCTCACACTTTACCAAGAGAAAGGAGCAGGAAAATTTTACCAATGTAAAGGAATAAGTTTTTTTATCTCTACAGATTTAGATTAAATGTGACTTATTTGAGGGTGTGTGCAGGTCACACTCTCTTCTATATAATGTTAATTTAAGCCTGCACTGTTATCAGTGAAGTAATTTGTGTTTAAGTAAATGAGCACAGGATCTGAACTAATGCAATAACTGTTGGGCATCTCCAGAGTTGTTTCTTAGGCTAGTGTTTGGGTACAGAATGATATTGTTAAGTATATTCTCACTGTTAGTTTTATGGCTTTGAACTATCAATGCCGAATACTGATTTGTATACATACCTATACTGGCTCAGCTCAGCCATTTCCTTTTCTCACTCCCAAATACCTTTACACTTGTTTCTCAGGCTCCTCTCCTCATGGCGAATTGTTCCATCAAGATTCATACAGCTGCCACTGGATCATTTTAAAACCTTATTTCCAAAACAATGTCTGTCAGAGTGCCAGTTGTTTGGCACAGCTGAGTTAAACTGTGAGCTGCCACACCTACAATGAACTTGTGTTGTCATGGTTCCCCTCTCAGCCCTCCCCTCCACCTTTCCCTCTTGATCACCTGCTGCACATCTGCTCTGCACAGCTGCTGATGGTTGCCATGGGCAACCTCCCTCCCCTCATTTAGGAAAACAGCTGGTACTGGGATCCTGTCCTGCTGCTTAACCCTTCCTCCCTCCAGTACCGCTCCCCCACCCCGTGCCCTCGCCTCACCTGGGATGAATGCATCACTTTGTCCTGCTTCACCATGTTGCTGGAAAGAAGGGGCAAAACTGTGGGTAAGGCAGAGGAGAAGGGAGTGATGACAAGGCAGTGAATAGCAGTGATTATATCCCGCATCTGGGAGAGGCAAGAGTAGACAGTAGTTCAAAGAGATCCCATGATGTGGAGCAGGCCTGAGGTGGGCTGCCAGGAAGCAGAGCCAAACTGGTGCATTACTGGGGTGGTATATTTATCACTGCCTAGAAATATGTGGCAGTATGTACTTTTAGAATCTCTGTTTTACTGAAATATTGATACATTGCCCATCATTAATTTGTACAGTGTCTCATTCTGATCCTTGGGATTTTCATATGCTGGAAGAACAGAAAAAATCAAAGATAACAGTTGTTACTCTCAAAGTGGATGTAGCAGTGACAAAATGGTACCGCTTGTGGTTGGCTTTTTGTTGCAGGTATTTTCAAAATTGCATGCAAATAGTTTCAAGTTCTTGAGGTAACTCCAGAACTGTTCAGTGTAGCATGAAACACATTAATGACAGGTCTTTTACTCAGCAGGACAAGAGAACTGGTGCTTATATCTTGTTCTACCAAGATGGTGTCATATATATATGTGTGTCTGTGAGTATAACAGTTCTAATTCTTTCTGGCAGGAATGCTTGCAGTCAGTAAGTGGCTGAAGGAATCATCTGGTTGTCTGATCCTTAGGAAATCAGTACTAATATATAATCTAAGTCCATGGCTTACAGGTTCCAGATTTGTCTTTAGGAAACCAAAATTAAATATAAAAAATAATTTTGCTAAGGAAAAAAAAAACCAACTTACTGTATTTTACAAATGCATGTTCCTTATCAGCTACACAAATGTCATTGCACACACATATCTCAATTTTCTCAAGCTATAAAAGGCTGGGAAATCAACCAACTTATCTCTAGTGAACAGTGGCATTCTTGTAATTGAACAGGTAATGAAGCTCATATCTCCATAGCACAGGTGAGGTCTCGGCCTGAAAGGCTCAGATTACAGGAACTGACATACAAGGTTCCACTATGCAATGCAGTTTAATAAGACTGCATTGAATTGTGGGGGCCATGATGTTTGCAAAGAAAGCCTACAGTTTTTAGTGCATTCCTGGAGACAGAGCATCATCTCCTGGTAACTGGATAACAAATTCCATCTTTCTTTAAATTCTAAGTTGTTAACAAGTTTTTGCATGACACTTAGCCCATGAAGGTTCCTGACCTTGGTTATGACTTCTATGAATATAAGTTTTATCACTGACAAACACTGCTGGATATCCTGCACAGAAGGAAGCACAATTGGATGGATGCAAAATTCCCAGCCTCAGCCTCAGGCAGATTGAGGTAGGGGTCTTTAGCTGGCTGCTTTTAGAAGAGAGGGGCCTGCAGGTCTGCCTGATGTAATCTGTGTCCCTTTTCAAAGAGAAATTTTCAGCCTAGATCACAACAGATTTGTTCAAACTCAGGCCCATGGGGCTTTTTAAATTGAAAGTTTTAATTAATGGACGTTGACATAGTTTCATCATATGTTTCCTATTTTCCAGTCTCCCAAACTGTTTTTTAGTTTGCTTTCTGACTGGATATGCATTGATGAGAGAATGGCTGGAAAAATCTTATTATTTATTTTATATTTGCTCCTGTACTTTACTACTTTATTTTTTTATTCCTTTTTTTTTCCTGCTTAACTTATGAACAGAAATTTGGGCCCAGTGACAAGGTATTAAGCAACTCCAGATGTATCTCCTTTTACAGTGCCAAAGGATGAGTGCAATGGAAAACCTGTGAGGTGGCTATTGTCAGGAAACAATGTCATCATTGCCATCTTGCCGTGCTTTCTGCAGAAGCACTTGTGTAATCATTGTTGGCTGGGACTGATATGGGGAGGGAAGTTGGTTCCTGCCTCATTCTACAGAAATCAGTACTCTCCAGCAGGCTATTGCTCTGTCCTGCTAACCCTTGGAGTGAAGGAAGTGCAGGACATGGGAAGAGCAGATTGAAGGCATTACTCTGGAAAGACAGAGAACTCAAGGGGGAGGGTGCATTTTCTTGCCATCCTCATATTGAAGAAAGCAGAGGCAAAGCACACCAGTGGTTATCCAAATAACTTCAGTGACTCTGGAAGAAATTTGAATAAAAGGGCACAATCCACTAGTTGTGGGTTATGTGTTCTGTCTGTGAGAAGATACGGCATGTGAAAACCAGGCAGAGCTGGCACTGTATTGCACTTCCAGAGAGGCTAGTAGTCAGGCAATGGATACCAAGAAGAACATGAAATACATATGCTACTGACATACATCACAGTCCCATTCCTTGTCTTATAGTTAATACAAGACTTAACCAAAAATGAAATTTTCTTCCTTTCTTTTCCCAAACCAGTTCTAAACCTATTCTAATCATAACCAGAGTCAAACAGTATCTTTGTGAACAGTATCTTCAGCAAAATTAAAAATATAAGCGATCTCTCTCAGAAGCAGTCATTAGCCAAACTCTACCACTCATGCAGGAGTCCACAGAAAAGCCAACTCCTCAGGTCTTCTTTACCCAAACCACACTGAATCATAAACCCTGTTCTGGAGGGTTTAGGGTGCTCAATTCTTACACCTGCCACCACCACTTACCAAGCTGATTTCAGTGCTGTCACTGTTTACCTACTTATTTTTAATGTGAGGATTTAGAAGTCAAAAGTAAGAGTTTGCTACAAGATGGATCTTGCATTACCTTGCAGAGCTGGCTTTATGTGTGAGAAGGGGCTCATATTCAATTCTGAGTTACATCAGATGGGATAGGGCAGTTAGGATGTTGGCAGTATTCCAAAGGATCAAAAAACGGATGGATGGTTCTGCTTTTTCTGGATATTGCATGGGATCTAGGATGATAGCTTTTGTTTTGATTCATACAATTCATCAGGGTACTCTAAGGACTGGGGAAGGTTGGTACTGGGTTAGGATTTCAGAAGAGGAGAATTTTAGTTTCCTTCTGTGTCTTCATAGTCAATAAAATTATACTGATTTGCCTCAGAAGAAACTATTAACCAGTAACTGGGCAAAATACCTTCTCACGTCACTCACTTTTTATTTTCCAATGGCAGGGTGCTGTCTACCAGTGATTAACACATCTATATTCCTTTTCAGGACAAAATGAGCATTAGAAAAATCCCCATTTGTTACAGCCTCTTGATGCAGACTGCAAATGACATTGCGTGTACGTGGCCAAACTCCTAGTGGTGCCAATAAATCAGCCCATTCTATGTTTTAGTTTCTTATTAACCTACCATGTCTGCTGAGGTTAGGCTGATTCAGCAAGTTCTTCTTGTGTTTTTTTTTTTTTTTGTCAACAGTAACAAAGTAGAGAAAAATGAGCTTTTCAGTAGTTTCCTCTTTAGCTTCTCAACAGGGAGCTGTAAATTCCCTGAAGAATGGACAAGACAAGGAAAGACAAGGCAGTCAAAGTACAGGAGGGCTGTGGCACAAAGGGCTGATGTCGGCATATGTATGTATTAGGATAAAAACCATTTTCACTGAATATCTGGAATGAAATTCATGCCACCATGCCTCAGAGAGGCCTGAATTGTTGGGATTTATACAAATCAGAGCAGAGGGAAACTGCCTCCATGGCTTTGTCCTGGCTTTCAGACAGTAAGTGAATACCATCGCCAAGAGGCCAGAGACTTTTCAAAGCTCTATCAAAGATTTACTGCCAAAGAGATAAAAAGATGATGTCATCAGGATAACCCTCCAAGGAGGGTTCAGGACTGAAGTTCCTTTTTCATTTAGTCTTGTCATCTTTCATTAATTTTAGTTAAATCACTCCTTTGATTTAGTTAAATTAACTTGCTCGTTGGCTGCCACAGCTGTGATTACAACAAAGAGTGATGGTTTAGTACCTTCCCCCCAAATGCTCCACCAACACGTTTCACGTGGCACACAGTTTTTTTGGACTGGAGGTTTAAAGCTGAAGACACTAATTCCTCCAACAGTGAACATCCAGAATTCTACTTATCAAGATACATATTAAAATTGCCTATTTGCTGTGACTAACTATGTATTAAAAGCTTTCAGGTTTAAGACTCCAGGGCAGAAAAATAGAGTTGCTATAGGAAAAAACAAACAAAAAAATTCAAACTACTAAAAATGCCATTAAAAGCCACAATCTAGTCTTTAAAAGAATAGTGGAAAAGTAAAAACAGCTCTGTAAACTAGTCTGATTATCTGATTACAGATATGATAATCCCTATATAGAACTACATGTTGCATCTGCAGCTGGAGATAAAGCATGCACTAAAACAGCAAGTCAAATGGAACCAAGGGATTGTTTACAGCACACAGTCAGTGTCATTAAAATACTGACATTGCATTTTGGAAATACCTCCTCTGACAGTGCTTCCAAAGATGTAAATAGAGGATTAACTTGTCAGCCTGACAAAAAGAAAAGCTTAAAGCCAACTGGTCCAAAATGAAAGGACCTCTTATGGAACAAGTTGGTTTTGCAGAGGCAAACTATTTCTTTTTTGAAAAGGTGAGGTATGTGTAATAATGTCAACATGTAGGTTATTCACATTGAAATGTCTCATTATGTGTGACTAAAACTAGTATCTTCTATTTATCTGAGGACAGATATTTCAGTTTCACAAAAACATCAGGTTTTCAAGGTCTATAGGAACTCAGTTATGCTTGAAATAACAAATGTCAGTAAGGCCTACCATTAGTTCAGGAGGAAATATAAATTCCTGTACTGGATCCATGGGTGGGAATTGTTCTGGATTGCAAAGACTGGAAAGGATCTGCAAAGAAACTGAAAGGGGATGGGGGAAGAATGCACACAGCCAGGTTAAGCTGCAAGTCTGTCAACAGATGAGATTCTTTCCTAGGGTGACAAGGAGTTTTGACACTTTACAGGTTGAGTTGCACTCAAACATTCAGGATGTCCAAACTGAATTTTTAATCTTTAATTCTGTTAAATCTATTCATAGATTACAACAGGAGAATATCAGACTAATCACTCTTAAACCTTTGCTTGAAATACATCAAGCCTTAGAAAGATCTTCCAGTATTTCCTGAAACTGGTCATAACAAATGTGTTGCAGCCACACTGGGTGCAATGTCTACTGTAAGAAAATGCAGTACTGGATTGTATAGCTATGTTCTGTTCATCAGCTTACCTTTCGGTTCATAACTTACCTTTCTGCCAGTCACAAAAAAGATTTGCTCATCTGAATGTTGAAAGCAAGCCATGCTCTTGCATCAAAATACAGCTTTATGCATCAAGACAAATGAATGAAATACTGTATGCTCCTAAAGATTGACCGAGTTTGCTTTGTCCTGCAGAATTTAATTTGATGCTCAGTCTGAAAATAAGCAGGTGGGGATGAGCCAGCGCAACCTTTGCCATTTCTCAGTAATTAATGCACGTTCAGATGCTGATGCACCACCTCCTACTCCCACCCTTACTCTTCTCTGGTGACTTGAAATAATCTGCAAAGAAATTGAGCTCCTCTGATTCTAACCCTGTGACATAAGAGATAATAGTGAGAGGGAACTTCTGCGTTTGAGCCACAACTTCCAAGTCTGTTTATTCTGTTTATTTCCAGGTCTGTATATTATCCAGTAACTGATGAATTTAGAATACACAGCATGCCTGAAGCTAAAACCAAGGACATTCAACATTACCCTCTTCTCTACAGTGCCAAAAGCAAAATTGTGGAGCCACAGTTCTTGTTTTGGCATGACCTGAACTATAATTTTTTTCTGCAGAATGGCCAAATTTTAACAAAATCAACTTTACTACTATACACAGATTTAAAAATTTCTTCTGGTTATCTCTATGCCCTGCCAGTTCTATGCCCTTTCTTCTATGAGTACCATATTCAACACATGCTGTGTTCTTAAAGAAGGAAATCCCAAATCCTGATTCTCATCCATTTCTATGTATGTATGTCCAGGAAAAAAATAATCTTTAAATACCTTGCTACAGCTGGCCTTTTCTTTTTTTTAAGGGGAATTATGGATCTATCTTTTAAGTCTTCATTGTATGTATCTGTCTTTTGTTTCATTTACTATTTTTACATTTTACAGCAAAGCTGTCTGTATTTCATATAGAGTGAGTGAAGGCTTGCAGAACAAAGTAGCCAGTCCCTGATCTACTACCATTCCCACTGGAAGGCAGTAAGATGATTCTCAGCAGAGATAAGCTGCTGGTTTTGTGGTTATCCCCTAACACACCCTTGAGAACTACCACAACACAAGCCCTGGAGTGATGACAGTCACTAGGTCCCTGTAGGAAAAAGCCCCAGTGGGTCCTGCCACATGCAGCAGTAGTAACCACTGCAGTATTCCTCATGCATTGTAGGTACAACAATGCAGGCTAAAAGGCCTAGGAACAGAAAGAACCAGACCAAATCCTTGATTTTGGCAGTCCAATATCTAATTTACAGGCTAACTCTCCAAACCAGAACCTAGTATTTATGTTAGGTATTTAGGCTTTCACCACATGGAATGGACCTGCTGAGGGTAGACTGCTACAGGAACATTGCTCTCATGAAGAAAATCAGTAGAAAGTTCTTCTGAACCATCTCCAGTTTGGGTGTAACTGTGCAGCTACAGTGCACATTCATGTGTCAATAGCCATCCAACAAGTCTGTGCCTTGGAAGCCTAACATTTCTGCTTATCTACCTCCCTGTAGATAAGAATACTTCTTTCATAATATCCCATGTAGCCATATTCTCATCTGTCAAGATGGTCAATTGCTCAAATGATGGAATGGCATGTATACCCATGCCCCATGGATACTCAGGACCTGGACTCTAGAAAGGCAGTACTTCCAGAAGAGTGATTCTGGGATTATTGACATTAGCACAGGGTCTCATTTGCACCTTAGGTGAGGCAGAGGCATCTCTGTAACACCAAACAGTGAAACTAAGAAGATGTTTCAAATCAGAAAAACTAATTGTAGCAGCAGCAGCATTCACATTTCATTTATTGACTTCTAACAATATATAAAAGCCAAATTAATACAAAGAAAGCGAAGAAAATTAAGAAAACCCAAAAAGGCTTCAGCTGCATAAATCACTTTCAGTATCACTTCCAATGATTACAATTACTATTACCTGCCTGGTCTCAAGCTGCTGTATGACATCTTCTGGTCCTGTGCTCTCCTGTGCCATGTCTCTACTGTCTTATGACATCTAAAATGGTCTAGACACCTCTGTTTAGCAACTGCATCTCACCAACTCATCATGGTTACAGAGACAAAAATTGAAACAATAAAGATTTCATATCTTAATAGCGAATGCAAAAGCTGTTAAAGTGACTGACCTGATTTCTGTCACAGATACAGTGTCAGCTTAACAAATGAAGGGAAGACAAGAGAAATTGTGGAACACAGAGGCAGTGAAATAGTAAGAGCCTGCAGGCTGACATGCCATCCATTTTCCCATTCAAAACACACTGAACTCTGTCAATTTTCCCATTCTGTTCAGAGGCTTTCAGCTTGCTGCATGATATAAAGACGGCTTCTGGTGGAAATTGCAGCTTTCAGCTTTTGTGATAAAATTCTATGTATCTAGACCAGCCATGGCAACTTGCCTGGCATAGCAAAAGAGAAGAATAACTCTTGTTTCTTGCATGTTTTTAACACAAAGATACCTGTGCCAAAAGATTCTAAACCAGCTTTACTAAAATCAGAGCATTACTTCTGGTCAAAAAGGCTCTGAATCCAACAAACAAAGTTTTAATTCTTTGACAAAGTTCTCTGCACTCACAGTTCACTGCAAGACTCAAATCTAAATTAGAAAAGTAGCTGACGTCATTACAAAATCATTTATCATATGAAGTTCTTTAGTGTAATATGTGGCAGTAAGTTCTCTAGCATACCTTTACACTTCATTCTAACTTTCCTCCTCTGCAGCATTTGAGCTGATCAGCAGATATTTCTTGTTGAAAACATATGGTTAAAATACAGAAGGTTTATTTCTGACAATTAAATGCAGTCATTTAAGCAAAATACTCTAATGAGTACACTGGAGAAAGAATGAAGGTAAGAATGTAAGATATGAAGTGCATATTTTTGGTAGCTGATTCTATTAAGGAAAAGAGAAAATACATTTATCTGTGTTTAGATTAGTATGTCTTGGGGCAGTAAATCAGTTTTCCATTCCGGTCTTGTGCACTATGGTTTGTCATTCACACAGATGTGGCCCAAGGAGGAAGAAGCTTCATTGTTTGCCATCTAAGATATAAGCAAGAAATGACAACAGTGACTTTATTTGACAGGCAACCTCCCAACATTGTCCTTATCAGGTGCCTCCAAGTCAGTGATAACTGGGATTAGTACTAAAGAGGGATGGAGAAGCATGGTTCCCTGCTCTGGTGGCCCTCACCTCCTGCAAGTTCCTGCAATGAGAGTAAACCCACAAATTTACTGATTCAGGGGCCAATGGTGCCTCACCACAATCACAGAAATACCATGGCAGTAATCTGTGAATGAGAGCTCAAGAGTTTCCATAGCAGAGCCTCAGAGGTTCAGGGCACAGAATGGATTTATATGCTGGCAAGGACCTTGCCTCACTAAGTAAAAACTTAACCAGAAAAAGAACTGTAATAGCAGTGGGAACATGACTACAGTGAACAGTTGCAGAAAACAGAGCATAAAGGATCAGCATTATATGAAGTGCATTGCCTTGTTTGTTTTGCTTCTGTTTCTTTGTGTAGCTCTGAGTTCATTATTTTTCTCCCAAAGAGTACTGGGCATAGCAAGCAGAACTGGAATGAAGTGACAGTGCCAGCATGCAGTCAGTGGGGCAAAGCACCTGGAAGGAGACTGAAGATGCTTAGAGGCTGATCCATTGCATGTTAGTAAGATGAGCTACTTAATCCTCTATGGGATTTGACATGCAGAAGAAAGGAAGAGGTTTCAGGGAAAGAGAGAGCTTTAAGAATTATACAAATTTCAAAGAAAAAAAAATGATACAAAACCCAGGGAAATTCCAATACAATGTCTGAATAGCATTTGTTGAAATAACTTGTGTAAATGAGATCTGTTACCAGACATTTCAATTACAAGGAGCTGTATTTAAAGCATGACTGATTGGAGACATCAGTAGGCACTTCAGTATTTAGGGGTGCCAAAAGCAGTAAACACTGCTACCCAGGTACTGTTAAACACAGCCTTCCCCCACCTTCTCTTACCATCTCAGTAAAGGCATCAGTGCAGTTTGCCCGTATTTGCTCAGCAGTCAGGGGGCTGTTGAGTGCAAAGGTCTTTTTCAGTCCTCTTTCATTCCTCACACCTGTTAGTGCATCCCTCAAAGCGAAGAATACAGAGCATCCCAAGAAAAGTCCTGCCTCACCTATCCCCTGAAAAAGATTTTAAAAAGCCAGTCTCTCATAAATAAACACATACAGTCTTATTTATTATTGCAGTGTACGCATAAGTAAGCTGCACACTCTGACATTATGATTTCTCCATAATTAATATTAATTTTTCAATTAATATTTTTATTCTAACTTTTCAGTTTATCACCACATTTAGAAGTATGGTTGTAAGTTAATCTTGCAGCTTTTATGTATGGTCTGTAAACAAAACTCTAAAACCACTACTTGCCAGCCATTACACTGACACAACAATCTGACTTTGTCTTATTAGCTTCTCTGATGTCATAAATAAAACTATTTACTGGACACTTGTTTGAAATGCTAAAGGAGAGGAACTGAACACTTATATGTGTTTTATATCAAAGTAATTTTTCAGTTTGGCTTGGGACCTAAGAACTAGGCCCTGTGATGATCTGCTTACCTTGGATGCATAGATGGCATAAGGATTTTGAGAAGGTGACAGCAGGGAAACACTGAACTGTTCTGGAATATCACAAACAGCAGGGATCTTATACTGATCTGGACCCCGAGTATAGAGGGCTCCTTCTGAAGAATACTTTAACTCCTCCATTGTGTACAGTCCCACGCCTTGAACAAAAGCACCTTCGATCTTTAAATAAGAAAAGTGTAGCATTTATGTACTCATGTTTGGTTAACTGAGAGAACTTCACCAAGAACTCATTTGTATCACTAGCTGTTACTGTGATATATGTGAGGCCTAATGCATGTCTGTGTGTTTGCCTAATGAGATTCTTCAACATTTTGGGGCAACTGTAATGGAAAAGCTTTCACATTCCTCTCTCGTACCTGACAAGACAAATTCTTGTATAACGAAGTGATGAGATCTGTGGAACAGCCTGCAATGAATAAAGAGATTTCCCTGCTATCAAGTGGGGAAGGCAGATCAAACAACTTGGAGACTGCAGATCACAAACAGGATTTCAGTCTAGTAGACAGAAGACATATACATACTGGAAGTACTACAGGTTGAAACCATGGGTAAAATTTAGGCTTCTTTGAAATATAGAGTTCTAACACTGATTCAATTGGAGCAAGTGTATAGGCAAAAGACATTCTAATGTGATCTATAATCTAGTAAGAAATTAATGTTTCCTGAATTAATGAGGTAATCATCAATTCACATGAGGAAAATAGTGTAATAGAAATGAGGCATCAGAAAATTCTTGTCACATACCTGTCCTATATCCACAGCTGGATTTATGCTGCATCCAATGTCCATAACAATGTCTGTTCTGAGGTTCTGTTAATAAAATTCAAAGTTGTATCACCCAGAAAGATGGACAGAAAGCATTAGAAAATAATGTGTGTCAGAGTTGTAATTCAGTGAAATAAGACTGAGATATGGGCCCTCCATGTACATAATTTTAGAATAATTTCCAATATCTCACCACAGGCAAAATGGGCTTGTCTCAACTTTTACAGAAGCTTAGCCAGAGACAGCCCTGCCAGATTTTTCCCACTGTTCAAGGAAACCTCCACACAAATGTACAGAAAGAGGGCATATGATCATCAGACTATAGCCTTTAGCTGTGCAGATGGTCAAAAGCCTGGAAACTGAATATTGCTATGAGGTGTTTGCAGGCAAACAGGGACAGAACAAGCAAAGAACATGTTAGATGTCAGCCATAACCCAAAAGGTGAACATATATGAATTGACATGTATGTGAGAAGCTGGTTAATACTGCTCAGCTTCCATTCTGCTCCACCTGTAATTCATAATTACATCACTGACATATTTACTATCATGTGAAGACATGTGATTCATTAACCCCCAATCTGAATGATTGCTGGAGCAAACCTTATTCACATTACTTTCAAAACTTCTCTGACATTCAGTTATTACCTTGTGATCTCCTGTTAGACAGTTAATTTCAACCTCTGAACAAGCAGCTCCAAAGAGAAAATATGTGAATGGCTGTCCTTCCCCTTTCTCCCAGTCCATGTATTCATTGTAACCTCTGATGGAAGAAACAAAGTCCACAAGAAGAAAACTGACCACAGTTTACATTATAACAAAGCAGATAAGCGCTTAAGTTTGAAACTGCTTGTGAAATCTTAAGTACAAAATTTTAAGTGAAATCTTAAGTAACAGCGCAGAACTTCAAAATTTCATGAAAGCCTACAGAGCACCATTAGTTTAGATTTGATGCCTCTGATATTTGTATAAAACGTAGCAGACAAGGTATTTCAGCATAATCCTAGAAATACACTAATAAAAGCACAGTAACCAAATACAGAATAAACATTTAAGATAGTGGTTACTGGGGTAATAGCACATAAAGAATTTAGAAAAAGGGAGGAAAATTTGTCAGGACCTATGAAAGAATTACAAGAGATAAATGAAAAAGTAAAAATTACAGAAAAAGCTGACAGAATTGAGTGAGAGGGTTAAAAGAGGAATATTGAAATAAAGGTGTAATTACTCAGAAGGGAGTGGGATTCACTGAGGACACCATAGTAGTCAGCAGTGATGGGGTAAATCCAAGAACATGAGAGAACAGTGAAATGTGGTATCTTCCAAACATGGGAGCTTTGTGACTAAGGTGTATTTTCTTACTATGTATGACTGAAATGTCTCTGTTGGGCATATTTAAGATTATCATAAAGAAATTGTGTAGTACAAAACCATGCACCAAAAAAAGGATACACAAAATCCATATACCCCATATACCTCAGCTTCTCATAATCCATTTACCTCAGATACCTTTGAGATTCTTGGAAGTAGAGAATATAACTGGAAAAGAACTAGATCAATACAGGATCTGAGGCTTAGGGATCTGCAGATGTTTTTGGACACCATTAAATATCTATAGCAAAGTATGACTGTGGTGCATTACTTGGGTGCTATCAGCATTCCTAAAGGGCTGCATAAGCAGAAAACATACTTGAACAGGCTTAACAGTGGGACGGGACATTTCATTTGGACATTTCTCAGTGTTTTATAAAAAGCATGGTTTTCCCAAGTGCCCTTTCAACTTACTCCAGACTGCCCAGAGACCTGAAAAGTTGCTATTGATAAGGAAGAACCACCAACAGAAGAAGAGAAAAGGCACAGCAGGTCAAGAGAAAAGCTTTGCTTTGAATCCCACCTGAGTTATAGCACAACATTTTTTCATTTCTGGCTCTTTATAAAACACTGTGAAAGAATTCAAAGGAAAAGGACCAAGAGACTGCTGTGTGAGCAGTGGGAACAACGATATTTATACCTTATAGTAATCCAGCTCCAGAAAATAAACTATATCCCACTTTGCACATGACTTACAGGCAGCAGTCAGTTTCTTGATGCTCTCTGGTTTGCTAAATGTCAAACCATGGAGCAAAGATGGCATAAAATATTCTTTTAATTCTTTCTAGTGAGTCCACAGAGGACTAGACAACACCTAAACTTTATCCTTCCAACCCTCCATATATAAACTAATCATACAAAACATAAAATGAGCTATTAGAAAGACTGATTAGACAGCATATTCTCTTTACAGCATTAATTATCTTCAGAAATCAGTTCTGGTCTAATTTATGCATTTTTAAGTAACAAAAATATATTACCTAAAATAGCCAGTAGCTGAAAGGCTCACACTCTGTTTAAAAGCTTCTCTAATCTGTAAAATATAGCAGTGCTTATGGTAAACCAAGGAAGGAGTCAGGAAGGAACACAGCATAGGCATATTTACTTTATTTACATATTTATATTTACCCACACATATTTACTTAAAACCCAAACTGTAAAAATTGTAAAGAAAGGAAGACAAACTGAGTTAAGCATATTTAGCTGCACAGCTGCTACAGAACTAAGCTCCTCTTGCATGAACAATCTGAATTCTTTTGGCAATACAAGAAGGAATAGACCTGTCAACAGCAGTGTTCTTGCAGAATCTTTATTACTGGTAATGCCATAGTCAGACAGGGCCCTGCTCAGTTTTTCTGATCAAGCTCAAAAGAGATGGGTCTCTCTGTCAGCTAACCAGATCTGGTTGATAAGTCACTGATTATAGTGGGACATGTGACTGTGTGCATGTGCAACCTTTTGCTTTTTCTTTGATAAACTGCCTTTATCTTAACCCACTGACTTGTTGGCTTTTTTCCATCTTATTTTCTTCCCCTATCTCACTGAGAAGGGGAGTGGAGCACTTAGAGCAGTTTCTGGGGCACCTGGAGTCCAGCCAAGGTCAAACCACCACATTGACATAAAAGATCTGCATGACCTATTTGCACAAAAATGACAGTTTTCAAGATAAATGCTCTATGTAAAGTTCTGCCAGTTATAAAAGTGACATTATGAGGACCCAACTCTATTCCGTTTGAGTGATTCTCATGTAAGATTTACTCAGTTTACAATTCAAGAAATTTTTGTGATGCTTTTGGTTGGGTTGTACTGACTTTCCAAGATACAAATTTACTTCTCTGCATATATTAACATTCCTTCTTTGGTCAGCCATTTCTGATAATACTTCTGGTGTATCTGAATGATCCAAATTAATTATATATCTACTAGAGGAGATTAGGTGTTTTGGATTAGTGTTTTAATGTTATTCCTAAACAGGGTTTACACAGGGCCAAGGCCTTTTCTGCTTTTTGGATTGCCCCACTAGCGAGGAGGCTGGAGGTGCATGGGAAGCTGGGATAACTGACCAAAGGGATATTCCAGACCATATAGCACCATGCTCAGTATATAAAGTGGGGGGAAGAAGGAGGGACAGGTGGACATTTGAAGTGCTGGTGTTTGTCTTCCCAAGTATGCATGATGTGTGATGACACCCAGCTCTCCTAGAGATGGCTGAGCACCTGCCTGTCCGTGTGAAAGAATGACTTGCTTTGCATTGGTTGTGTGTATGGCGTTTGCTTTACCCATTAAACAGTTAATTCAACTCACAAGTTTTCTAGCTTTCATTCTTGTGAATCCCTGATTCCAGTGGTGGGGGAATGAGTGAGCAGTTGTGTGGTGCTTGGTGGCTGGCTGAGGTTACACCACAACATACTGTAACCCTTTAGACATAGGCTGTGGACCAAATCTGAGACTAAGCAGACTTGGTTGCACCTAGACTCCTCTGAAAAGTCTAGAAAGACAGGGGATCTCACTCATGACTCAACAGGAGGGACCATAACCTGACTTTACTATAATCCATTGTAACAGATTACAGATTTGTTACTTGGATATTGCACTGGCAATATTTAAACACTGTACTAGCAATAAATCTAATTATTATCTTCCATATAATCATTTGTGCCTGGCTAAGAACCTTGAATTTCACCTCTCTGTGAGATAGCCTGTTTCTACAACTTTTAACTTTAGGATTATTAGGCTGAGCAGATTTATAGACTACAGTACATTTATCACAGTCTCTGCCAGCACTCAGACACATTCAGTAGGATTCACAGGTCTTACCCAATCATTCCAGGTCCCTGTTGGGTTCTTCTCAATGATGGGCTGCAGGCGTTTCAGAAGAGTTTGGCAAGCATCCTGGTGAGAATCAGGATATATACCACAAAATTAACACAGATACATTTGGTACTATTCAAGTTATGTTCTAGTTACTATTTAATTAGTATATGCTTTACTGTCACCTTAGTTTGAAAAGGTATTGCACAAAGTGTCATATTAACTACATAGACATACAACTTCTAAATGGTTAAGTTATATGAATCAGTAGATATCAAACATGAACAGGGTGTGAGATTTGTATGGGACCAGTTAGTTTGTTAGCTGAAACAGAGATTTTGTCAAGTATAAGCCTTTTTGGGAAAGTCCAGATCATATTCTAAAAACTCATAAACACCATTACTGAGAAACTGTCAAGTCATGTTTCTTCTTGGCCATCTCCAGCAGTATTATTGGTAATCTCACACTTGATATATGTGGGCCTAAAGTCTGGCAAGCGTACACCTCAAGGTATAAGGTAATTTTTTTCAACTAAATACTATTCTTTACCTTCACAGCCATGCCATTGACATCTGTCCCTGCAGATCCCACCGAGGCACATGCATTGGGAACAGTTGTTGTGCTCGTTTCACAGAAGTGGATACATGACATGGGGATGTTCAATTCCCGACTAGCAATCTGTTCCAGGAACAATATATTCTCTGTTTTAGAAAAAATCTAAACACACTAATAATTCCCCAGTATTTGCTAGAAGTCAGTAATAGCAGGAAAGATAAAAATTTTAGCCAATTCTCTTCCAATCTCCAGCTGAAATAATTCTGTCCAATTTGGTAGTACTAAGAAATAGAAAAGGACAGTGTTCTAGCTGTACTTAAAACTCTGGATTGAGACTCTGAAGTCCAACACTCATTCCTGATTTTCCTCCTATAAGACTTACAGCAAATTATGCAAGCCCAAGTCCCAAACCTTCATTGACTCTATAAATACCTCTGCAGATCTGTCTCAGAATTATCCATTAACCAGATAGGATCACATTATCATCATGACTATACCAATCTGAATCATCTCTGCCTTTTTCACTATGGGTTTTATGGGATCAACTCCCAAAATCTTATTTCTAATAAGCCTCTTCACATGCTATTGCAAGAACAAAAACTAGTCTGTTTTTTTCCTTCCTTCCTTCTGCCTCTATGAATGAATGATGGTACCCTTGCTTTCTAACTCTATCAATGTACAGAAGTAGTGGCTATGCTGATAAAGAAACTGTTCTGCTGGTATAGTAACTAACCAAAAACAAAACCTTCACACTGTTTATTTGCATGATAGATAAAGCACACAGACAATTTGTTACCTGGATCATTTTTGTATGAATACCCTGCCCCATTTCAATTCCACCATGTGTCAGAAGCACAGACCCATCAGTATAAATATGAACCAGTGCAGCAGCCTAAAAAAGAAAAACAAAATGAAGATCAGACTAGTGAGGAAATGTGTTGTATGTGGTAATGAATTGAATAAAAAAATATACAAAGTGTTTAAGTGTATTTTAGTTTATCTGTTTAGTGCTTTTGAATAGAAGGCAAAATTTGAAAGTCTACTTGCTGCTCTTCCTCTATAATGAACTTTGAAAGAAAAAGATACAAATCCTTGTATTGTGGTCTTTTCTGTTATTAGATCCTGAAACAAACCTACACCTGGCAATAGTATCTCAGTGGTTCCAAAAGAAGCTGGAGGAAATGCCTCACTAGGGGTTCTAAGTGCCATTTGTTGCAAGTTCCATTTTCTCTCTCATGGGCATGTGAGAGCCCTGGCAGTTTTTAAATGGCATAGATTGAATTTCCAAATGAGATTTTCTTCCTGGACTCAGCTAGAAGTAGCACTGTAGACTAGAAAGGCCCTGTGACTTTAATGTTGAACAGAGACAGTCAGTTTGATACAACCTAAGTTAGTCAATTAATTTTTAATTGATATAATGTTGTCTGTTTCAGAAGCACTGGATACCTAACATAAAAAAAATACAAGGACCAAAAATACAACTGTCCTTTTTTGCTTCCTTAACCTTAGCCTTTGATGGCATCAAAGGATTTAATTCTTTAAGAGCAGCATCCCATAGTACCCCCATGGGCAGAAAGAGGAGGCTCAGAACTATTTCTGGAGTGGACAACTTATTCAATGAACATTTTGCTATCAGTCTTCAAAAACTTTTTCTAAGTGTGTTCAACTCACCTATTCCAACACTGCACCTCAACAGATGGGACTAGCCTTTAAGTAGACAGGGTCCAAACTGCCTGAGTCCTAAAAACCAAACAGCTTTGATCTCATCTTGGAAAGAGCTACAAGCTACTACAGCCTCTTCAGGGAACAATCATCAGGAAGATAATAATTTTCCAGAAAAAGAAAACATAGTTGTTTTGTATCCTAAGATAAAGTGACTACAATCTTCTATGGATAAAATGCTTAATTCACTTACTCTTAATGAAACTCACCTGAGAAAGGTAAGGTGTGCCTAGTCCAAATGGAAATTTCATTGGTACAATGGCAATCCCTCTTTTCTTCCAGTAATTTTGTTTGTTAAATTCATTGATAGCTGTTCTCCTACTGTAGTATGCAGATTTTTCTATACATTCATTCCAACACCGTATCAAATTCTGTGGATCAAGTTTTTGTTTGAAGTGTGTCTGTTCATTCTTCTTATACATATTTATTTCCCTAATCTGAAAAATATGAAATTACAGTTATCTCACAATCTGTTAAAGGCAAACTGACCATCTGGGGGGACTAATAGACAACAAGAAGATTACAGTATGTGTTTTTGAACAATTACCAGTTTGTAAGACCATGCTATTCATTCAACAACCAGACCCATTTTAAAAAAGTATGAATTTCAGCACAAATTATGTTTGACTTAGAAAAGACTTGTTCAAATAATTAAACTAATCTAAAGGTTTTAAACTTTCCAATTCCACAGACTTCATTTCAGGAGAGAAGATGACTTCATTTAGTCACCTTTTCTGGTGATAAACCAGTTTTATCTGCAACGTCTGTTATCCAAGTTTCTGTCACCAGTCCTGACTGAGGAAAGCCAAAGCCTCGGAATGCTGTATTTGATGGCAAATTTGTTTTGCAGACATAAGCCCAGCATCTCAGGTTGGGAATCTTGTATGCATTGTCCATTTTTAATAAGGATACTTCTGCTACCTGAGGTAGGGGACAAACAGATCTAGTTTAATGTCAGAACAGTGCTTCTTTCAAATTTACATTTAAATCATCCTCATCTCTTATATAAAAGACCTTAACTTGAGACAATTAGCTTTAAAGTTGAGTTTCTGGCAATCATTGCTTTAAGAGTACTCATGCACGCATAGAGACTTCATTAATACGTTTTTCATGCAATATATTAATTTTTGGTTTTTTTTTGGGATACAGAACACAACTGATGTTACTTGTACTTGAATGTTATCAGTAGTTAATGATGTAACAGATATGTAATTTTATGATTGATTTTGCTCCTACTTCAATACCAAAAGCCACATAAACTAAAAATAGGCAGATTAGATTTAAAGCAAGAGTAGCTATGAAAGGATCTGATGAAAGCATTCTGAACTATCACATCCTATGGAAATCCACACTTAAGGTTTAGTTCCACCAGAAAGCATATGTACTGCAGTCTATAGTGTCTTATTGTCCTTAAGTTTTTCATTTAGAGGTTTTACATGACAAACACAAAATCAGACAAGGAAGAAATCCTATACTAGAGACCTCAAATTAGGCTCTAGGAGTCAGTATTAAAAAAAAAAAATTGGTTTGATGCCCAATGAAGAGATCACTGTGTTTCTTCAGTGTCAAGTAGATTTCTTAGAATGACAAATTTAAGCCTTGGTTATTCCTGCTAGGTCCAGTAGCTTCACTGTATCATTATAGGACTTCATCTTAAGACAGTTCTGACATGATCTGCATTAATGTACATGCTTCTAATAATGGATTTCCTTCTAAGCTAGGCTATTTTGCAGAACCAGGTTAGGCAGCAATACCACAGGCAGTTACACTGGCAGATTTCAGGATGCAGAAAATCCTCATAGGTGGGGCAATGACAAGCAGATGAGAGGTCGTACAGCAAATATTTCAGTTACAGCTAGAATAGCCTGAACAAACACAAATACCAAGTAATGATATCAAAGCAAGAAACATTTTATACTTTGCAGATCTGTAAGTGAGAAACTGAGGTATACAGCACAATAAATGCTGACCCAGTAAAGAAAGGTATAGGGATAGCAACAGGATAATTATCACTATGAATTTTTTAAAGGCCAAGAAAGATTTTCCCAGCCTTGAAGATATAATGCTTTGGGCAGGAACAAATGCATGTGCTACACATTTTAAAAGGAAAACAATGTTAGTTGATATGTTCAAAACAGAAAAATGAGCCTGAGAAAACATGAATAAAGTGAATGTGTAGGGCAATATAAGAAAGTAGTAAGATTCTTCACTAAATTTAATAAGAAAATGTTAACCTGCTCAGTGTAGATTCTTCCAAGAACCCACAATCCCTATATCAAAAGTCTATATGATTAGTAATACATGGGCAAGGGAATTTGGCTTCATAATTTTCCAGCTAATGTTTCCTCCATGTTGTAAGGTTCATGAGTATAAAATCCTTACCAGAATAGATTCGTCAGGGGTACATCCTCCATTAACATAATATTTGACATCCACAGCTGTGATCCTACCATCATTCATGAAGCCAACCTAGAAGGATCAACAGTACATGATTTAGAATTCAGTATCCACGTTTAGAGTCATACTGCACTATTAATTTCTGGCAGCATTCACTGAAACTATAGAAGAGCAGAGAGAGAAAGAAAGTGTGTTTCTAATATATAGGCTTTCCCTCCTGGCATCTGTGATCTGTATAGGTGCAGCACAGAATACGCAACACAAGCCCACTGGGAAAGGAAGAAGCAGTAGCTTCCTCTCTATTGCCTGAGATGGCTGACAAGAGTGTCACCTAGGAATGTCTACTGTAGATAAAATCAAATCCCACTTTAATGGTAAGAACAGAGTCTGGCAGATGGAATATGACATTTATGTTTATTAATGAAGAAATGTTATCTTTATCTCGTATCCCTCTTTTCACCTGTTGCCACTAACAGTTCCTGAATTATCAACATGAGCTACAGCTCATTTTCAACTTTAGGGAAGCATCTTATACAACCTCTCTTTATCTATACAGAATGTCATGCAGCTTTCTTAGCATTAGCAGCTAAATTTGCAGCAGTCTTAGGCTGCAAGCTGTGAACTTTCCCCTAGGTACATTGAACTATTACCCAGTCAAGTAAAAGAAGGCTTCAGAGTCAGTTCAAGCCAAAAGATAAGGAAGCTACAATCTCCAGCAAAGGCTACACACCTAGCTATAAGAAAAGAAATGGCCCAGCTACAGACAGTGAAAGAAATCCATGAAGAATGTGAAGGCTCCAGACCCTTACTAAGACTACTGGTTTGTACTGTCACGTGAGGGATGGGGAGCTTAGACTGTAAGGGTATAATTGCCCAGGTATAATCCCATTGTTCAGAGTCCCTCTTTGAAGGCATCCAGCTTGAGCTGTACAGCTATTAACAAAAGGTATGTTTAAAGAAAAATCATTCAGCTTATTTGATTCAGCAGAACCTTGATTTAAATCCCATTATGGTGGCTGGCACACATAGTTTATATGACAAGTAGAGAAGGAAAAGAAGGTAGAAATTATCCCAATGCATAATTATAACTGATGACAGTGCATAGGCAGGGAAGAGATTAAATTCCTCAACAGGGTGAGCTTTCTGCATGACACTGTTTCTGTGAAAAATTAGCTGCTTCTTTGTGTGAATCTAACCATATGGAGAGTTTAAAATAAAATTCTGCAGGAGAAGTCTGCTATAGGCTAGCTTCCTGTTCCTAGAAAGAAAGACAGAAAGAGGCTATAAAAGGATAAAGAGCATGAAGGAACTAGAAAAATAATAAAACAAAACCCTGAAGAGAAGAGGTAGAAGCAAAGAGGCTGTACAGTAGCTATCTCTTGGGTTCCTGGCTTGTTTTAAAATTGAATTGGTTTTATCAGTTTTCATTAACAGAACACATTACCAGTAACATTGAAATATTATTCGCAGAATACAGGTGGGTATTTTTTCACTGGATTCTTGTGGCACTCACTTTATATTTAGCCATAAAAGGATGTCGGCCACCAAGGATTACCATATCATCCTCTCGGCTCAGAACAAGACGGACTGCTCTGCTGGTTCTAAATCCAAAAAAGAAAAGTCAAACTGCAATTAAAATAAAGGATGTTATTAATAAGAGGGCTATGGCTACTCATCATGTATCCAGATCCAGCCATGCATATAAACACGCATTTAGATTAAACTTAACTTTGATAAGCCTGAACATATGCTTAACACTATGTCCAGATTTCACATTTCTCACATTTACAATCATGTCAGAATTTTCATTTCATCTCTTGAAAGCCAACAAGGTAACTCAGTGCAAACAACTCCTGAAGAAACTATTTCTGTGTTAAGTGCTCGTCACCTCTTAGCTATTCAGAATCATACTGAAATAGAGTGTCTTGGAATGAAACCAAAATATGAATAACAGTAAAAACAGGAAAATTAGTCTAGAAATGCATATACCATTTAAAATAATTACTTTATAAAAGTGGACATAAGGTGTAAAATAAGGTCCTAAGAATAAAAAAGTTACTTTAAACCATAAAATAAATATTATTTTTCAGCATGGTTTCTTAATAAAAAACACAGATAATGTGGCCAAAAAGGATCAAGAGCCAATGTTGTACCAGTGACAGTAGAAGTAACTGTCTGAGCTAACTCCTCTGATGACAAGATAGTTTTGGCTAAGAGAATGTAGCCTGATGTAAATTCTGCAGCAAATCAGTTATGCTTATAAAGGAGTTTAGTATGCCCTGACAGCTAATTGACAATATTGCCCTGCCAAATTTGGAAGATGGGGGATGGAGCTTTATGATGATGTTAAACTAATTCCTCCAGTATTAGAAAAAGCATAACACCTCATAGGTTAAAGGTAATTTTGACTGAAAGATGTTGAGGATTGAGCTAGAACTACTTTTTCTTAAAAGCAGTTCCACTCATGAACTCTTCCTTCTGCATTCTGCTGTGCCAATGAAGTTAACAACTGGAGGGTCAATGTCATATTTAATGTATGTATGAAGTCTCAGTAGTTAGGGACTGGTCCTTCTGAGTATTTCTAGCTTATATTAATGTTGACTTCTTGCAGCCCATTAATTTAGCTGAGGATAGAGCTGCTCAACATAAGTAATCCAAGAAAACAAAAACAAAGAAAACAAAACAAAGAAATGCACCAAACAGTCTTGAAAAATGTGAAGCCAGGATTGTATGACATTTTGACAAGCAGCTTTGGAAAAGGAGAAAGCATTTTAGCCAAAATGGAAAACTTGTTTGCTTAATTTTTTTTCATATCCCAACACACACATACTGCACTTACTTGTTTGCTGCCACTGCAGCAACTGATGCCAGTAAGGCAGTTCTCAGGATTTTCCCACCAAAAGCTCCACCAACTCGTTTAACATGGCACATGATCCTGTTGGCTGGAACACCTAAACTCGCAGCTACCATCTCCTGCAAAACAAGTTTTAATATTTTATGCCAACTCAAACTATGTCCAAAAGCTAGATTCTGAAATAGAAACCTTTTCTAGAAAAGGGTTCCTCAGATGTTACTATTCTTCTATCAGATGAATATAACTTTTCCTTTACCCTAGATTATAAAGCAAAGAAATAGTAACAACAAACTCTCACCAGTGCTCACATTTCAGATCTTTACCATGCAGACTGTGAAAAGGCCATTGGCCAATGTGAAGAATAATACTCTAGAATTACATTATCTAAACAGTAGGAAGCTTCAGGTACAATAAAATGGATTAGGATACAGTTGATATTATTTTTATTAGTGAGGTAATACCTCATTCTTATTTAAAATAAAACTGTTCGTTTCTTAATAATCTAAGGCCTTTCTAATGTCAGGAATGTTTTTGGTTGAAATAATTTTCTCAAACACAAAGTTCTTCATACTTTTGGCTATTGGCAATATAATAATAATGGAAATTATCAAAGGAGCTGAACTGGGCTTTGAACACAAAATGCCAGTGTTGAGTCTGAAATACCATCAGTTTCATGCACTATGGTTATTGCTAGGCAGGCCACAAGCTATGGCAGCTTTGTTTTGTCATTTACCATCATGGCAGTGGTTTAGAGAGCTGGAACACCTCTAACTATGAAGACTGAGAAATTTGGAGTTTTTCAGCCAGGAGAACACAGCTCCAGGGAGACTTTACTGTGGCCTTTCAAACTATAAAGGGGGTTCACAAGAAACAGAGAACGACTTTTTAGCAAAGCTTCTATTGACAGGACAAAGGGCTGTGGTTTTAAACTCAAAGAGGGCAGGTTTAGACTAGACAAGAGAAAGAAATTTTTTACAATGAGGGTGGTAAGGCATGGGAACAGGTTGCTCAGAGAACGTGGACACCTCATCACTGGGAGTGTTCAGGGGCATGTTGGATAGGACTCTGAGAAATTCTATGCAGAGGAAGACAACCCTGTCTATGCCAGGAGTGTTGAATTAAGTAATCTTTAAAGGCTCCTTGAAATCCAGAGCAATCTGTGATTAGAAGACTGCTGCATAGAGTAGCAGTCTCATCTACAGCTGTTAGACTTGATCAGATCCTCAGTAGGTTCTGACTCTGTAGAGAACTGATTTCTCCTCACTTCAATGGAAAACCAACAGAGCCTCAGCAGTCTACAGAGAGCTTTTCATGCCTACAATACAATAGTGGAGTATTAAGTACTTTTTTCAAAGGGAAAGGAGAGACTTATCCTAACAGTGTAGTGCTCAGTGATTATCAGAATACAGCAATACTATAAAGCAGCTGTTATTCAGATGGGCAATTTCATGTTTCTATGGCTTCTGTTCCTACAGATTTCTAAATGAAACTTTAAAAGCCCTATTATCACCGGTCCAAACACTTTCTCTGAGAAAGCTCTGTATTACCTGAATAATTGCTGGATGTTGTGTTGACACATACAAATCCATTTCTTTATCCTCTCCTTTTGGAACAGCAAGCATACTCTGAGTCTCCATGTAAAAGTGTTTCTGTCCCCCAATGCAAATCTCCCCTGACCCAATGAGAAAAACCACAAGTATTACTGAGGGAAAAGGACAGAAGAAATCAACCAGAGAAGAACTAACAGCCCAGCATCATGTAAATTATGGCAATCAGTGTCAAATCTGCTGGCACTTCTTGTGTGAAAGAGCAACATCTAAAAAAAACCCACAAATTAAAATCCTTGTAAGATTAAATTGGTCTTGTTCCAGTAGCATCACCAGAACTGGATTAAAGCAGAACACTATTGTGCACAAGCGGTGACAACAATAAATAAAGCCTTGATAAGTTAAACAAAGCATGCACATACTGGACCGGGTCAAGAGGGCCACCAAGATCATCAGGGGGCTGAATCACGAGGTGTATGAGAAGAGGTTGAGAGAACTGGATTTATTAATCCATAAGAAGGAAATGTTTAAGAAGAGATCTTATTGCTGTCTATAACTACCTATAGAAGGGTATAAACAAGAGCAAGCCAGACTCTTCTCAGAGATGCTCAGTGGAAAGATAAGAGGCAATGAATACTATAAACTCCAGCTAGACATAAGAAAAATCAAAATCAGTATGAAAGCAGTAAAACACTGGAACAGGTGCCAATAGATGTTGAATAAACTCCATATTTGGAGATATTAAAAACATGACTGGACATAGCCTGTAACAACCTGCTCTAACCAGACCTACTTTAAGTAGGAGGTTGGAATAAGACTCCCTCCCAACCTAATTATTCTGTAACTTTTTTTCAAGAACAGATGACGCAAAACACTTGAATGTAGTAGCAGAACAATAATACACTAGGTTTAGTCACGTTGTCTTCCAGCTGTCTAAGAGTTTTCTCAGGCCTAATGACTATATGGAAAAAAGGTAGAACTGGGACTTGAAGAGCAGACAGCCAAACCCAAATACTGACAACCAAAGATTTCTTATCGAATGCATTCTATAGTTTACCTTCAACTATATTATCAACAGTTTCAAATGCCTCATCAACATTTCCTTGTTCTAATTTTCTTTTTGGCTCAAAGAATGAGTTGTGTTTTATAGCTTCCTGCAATAGAGAAAAAAAGAAATAGGGGGTTTTAAGTATTTTTAAGATTCCCAGCTTGTTGCACCATTTTAGTCTCAGGACTAACACCATTGTCTTTACAGACTGGAACCACCAGCTACCTAAATCAATGAACAGCTGTTTTTCATCACTTTGCTGTCATTGTTGAGTTTGTTTATTCAATACCAGCAATTTCTTTCCTGATGCATCTTGTGTAACTGATGACAGCAGTTTCTGAAGGAAATGCACTCAGTTTATTCAACCTGCTCTTTCCAGTCATACACGCAGGAAATGACCAAGACACCACAGAGTAAGAATGAAACCACATCACCCAAACAGTGATGCCAGTAAGAGGGGAAGAAATCACATGGACTAAGTAAAGGTGGAATCTATTCATAAATTAGTATTTGCTTTATTTCTTAAAAGATTTAATTGGAATTTCAATTCTAAAGCAATGTTAACAAAATTTGTCAGCCTTTACCTATTTTTCTATCAGAAAGATTGTTCCATTAGACCACATAGACATTAAAACAGCTGTAAAGTGACTACCAAGACTAATGCTGATTCCCTGCAAGTGTGTCCTTTGTTCCTGACTTCTCTCTTTAATCCAGGGTAAGTCTATATGAGACTCTCGCATTACACTTCTAAAATGTTTTTCATCCCTAAAATCTTTCTTCCATATTCCCCCAACAACTCCTATGTCTACAACCAAGCTTTCAAGCTAGATGACAGCAAAAAATGCTGGAGATAATCAGGAGCTGACTGTTAGCCACTATACACTGTGCTGACTGACAAGGTGGTAGCTACCAGAAAATTAGAAACCAGCATGTTTATTGCCTTTTCCTTGCCAGGAACATTAGGAGAGTTCTTCTTTTTTGTTTTTTTGCATTCTAATGTTTATTACTGTAAAACTTGTGAAACCTTCCTACTTCTGAAACTGTTGTCTGTCTATCAGAAGTGGTCAAAATTAGACAAATGTTAAAAATTTATTTATAGGGAGATACTCAGACTGCTTAATTGGACGTTCAAATTAATCTTGTTTCCTTAAAAATTATATTTTAAAAGCAACTAAAGAGTGTGAACTGCTGCTTCCGTTCATTAAATAGGTAAAACAATTAAAAAGCAGAAGAAATTATTAGTACCTCAATTGTTAAAATTACTGGTTCCAGCATTTCATACTCTATTTTCACTTTTGCAGCTGCTTGTTTGGCATGAACATCTGAATCTGCGACCACAGCACAGACAATCTGACCCATGCAAATCACCTGGAGAATACACATCACATAAGGGAACAGTGGATTCAAACAATTCACATATGTGCTATTGATATTCTTATTTTACATAACCACCACTTATGTTTCCTGTTCAGAAGTTTTCTTTGAGTTAGGACTTTCATATTTTTACATCATCCATGAAGCAAACAAATTATAAAAATACCACTATAACTACAGAATCAAGAAAAATACAGTATTCAGAAATGGATAGTGGAAGCATAAAAGGCTGGAGAAAAAACCCAGTTACTATTAAGAAAACCAGTTGCAAAAAGATTGTATTTATACCTCATTTCTTGCAAATATAATCTCCGGATCATCAGAAAAATGAAACTCATTAGCAGCTGGCACATCATGAGCTGTTATGACATCAAACACACCTGCTGCTTTTAGAGCCTCTGAGGTATCTATCGATCTATTGGGATATGGGAAGAGACAAGTGTAATTCATTAATAATACAAACTGTTCACAGAGGAAGGGAACACAAGAGAGAGGCATATTTCTTGTACTACCAAGATTTCCTGATAGGCTCACACATGCTTTTTCTTTCTGTCTCTGGCATGTGGAAAAGTGCAGATAAAAGACAATTTAAGAAACTACTAATCTGATTCATTTTAAGAGATAATTTAGATACAACAGAGAATTCATTGGCCTGTTAGATTGCCTGAATTGCACTGGTTTAATAAAAATCACTGTACAATTATGATGTTACAACTGCAACTTTCTAAGAGTTCATAGCCTATACATATTGCAAGATACAATTGCACATCTTCAGATGGAGGATTCCTGTAGAGAGATATAAAAGAAGTCACAAAACCTGTATAAATGGAGAGGGAATGGAAATGTCTAGGTGTCTAGAAGGATCAGAAGGAACAGCAGAAAGTCTATAAGAACAGCATGTTTTGATAGCATCGATTTCATCAGGTCATCAGATTCCAGCACATGTACAGGCATCTTCTCTGGACACCCAGATCAAGAGACAAAGAAGACTGAATAGATCCTATTGACTCACAGAGATGGGGGTGATATCACCTCCATGATGAGACCAAAAAGACAGCTGCAAAACCCAGCACTAACCTAAGAATAAGCCAGGAAATATGACAAGGACTCAGTAGCTAGAAGCCCCAGTCCTATCTGTCATGATAACTAATCCTGACTAGATCCCTTGAATATGTCTTGGTGCCTGAATGTTGAACAAACTGCTAGGATAGGTGTATCTTGGCAGCATAAAAGCATATATTAAAACAGTTTTCATACAAAATAAAACCCTCTTCTCCACCCTTTTCTCCTATAAGCCTCATAAGAGCTTTGCCACCTTGTTGCTGCAATGTTGCCGCACTATTTCCTACATTTTGAACAATTTTCTTCTTTCATCATGGAGTTGATGTTCGAAAGCACTGTTGGTAAAACTGAATCTTGAAGTCCGCTTGCACTGCACAGCTGAGCACTTTGTGGAGTCAGCTAGGCTAGGTCTGGGCTATGAACCAGAAACAGTGCACCCTTACTAGTAAATAAAATAGTGTGAGACACTTAAATCCTAACAAACCCTTCTACTAGTGTAACACTGCTTCCAGCATGGATTTGCCTGCAGGTATCAGGCATGCTGCTCTGTACACGAAAAATTCCTTAGTTTCTCTAAAAATCTCAGGCAGCAATTCATAACACTTTCTTCATGTCCATTCTGAACACTTACACAATCTTCGCATGAGCTCTGGAACTAGTGACAGCAGCCAGGAAAAGCTCCCCATCCACAGCAGGAAGGTCATCAATGTAGACTGCTTCACCAGTGGCGTGCTTTATCCCAGACTGGTGCATAACGGGCCGTCCTACGGGGTCCTGGGGAGACTGGCTTGGCTCTACATCCTGAACAGTCAGAAACACACACCCAGCACCCCCAGTTAAAAAAAGAACAGTCCTGTTACTTTTACAGTGATCAGAAAATTAGATGAATGAACAACTGCTCATACTATCATCTTCTCGTTCAATATTGAAAGAGATGTGGCTGCAGGAGGTGACAGCTGCTCCTGGGGATTTCTTTCTCCTCTTTTCTTCTCTTAAGGACCCTTCAGAGAGCACCACACAGGTTTGTTTACCTGGATTTTCTTCCATAATTATTTATCTCAAAGTGACAAACGCAGCACTTTTTCAGGACATTTTCCTCTGTTACTGAATACTGTAATGAAGCTTTGATAATTTTCTGAATTATTCACACAAGATTCTGCTCTGAATGTTACCAGTGTCAAGTGGTGTACTATGAGCTATATACAATGATTTCTAAGATTTGTCTTCCTCACTGAAAGAGTCCAACTGATATGCAAATCAGTGAGAAAATATTACTTAAATCTTTTCTTCCCAATTATTTCCTTGCACCTGGGTATGAATTTAGTGTCTTATTAATCTTACTTTGCTAAGGTTTTTTTTTTGAAAATTAATTCAGTGTTTCCAGGTAAATTTGCCATGTTAACTAATGTTGCCAACTTCCAGAACACCTTCCCAATTTTTGTGTCAGTATTCATGCTTTTTCCTTTTCTACATTTAGAATTAGTTAATTGCTTACAACTTAAAATGTTTTTACTTCTAAAGCTTTCAGCACACAAGTATTCAGGCTACACACATCTACTTCCTGCACTTTCTGGCACACTGCCTTCTTTTGGCACAAAGTCAAGAACAAACACTCTTCACTTGACTGCCTGAAGTTCCTCAAATGGATGTCTCAGCCAAACCACTTCAATGTTTCCACCACAGAATGACAACATATTTGGATTTCAGGATAAGCATTCTTTTTTTTTTTTCATCTTGATTTTAAAAGCTTAATAATGTCCAAATGAAGGAGTGCAGAAAAAAAAATATGGCCTTCCAAAATCTAAATAGACATTTAAAGTGGAAAAACTCAGATTTTCTGGCTTTCTAAACTTCTATTGCTCAGTGCCAATTTATATGAGTAACAAATGGTTCAAATTTCTGATGTTCAGTCACTTTATTACAGATGAGGAATAAATTGAGGAAAAGTCACAGAGAAAGAGTCCCTTTAATCCAGGTTCCTCTTGGTGCCTATTGCATTTTATAAAAAATAAGAATAATAATAGCTCTGAAGGAAACTTAAGATAACAATTTGAACAAATTTGAAGTATTTAAAGCTAAGGTGTTTTTCTAGGGAATATCCAAAAATTAAAAGAAAAACATATTTATCATATTAACATATTTAATTTGAATTTTTCTTCAGGTTTCCAAAAGTTGGTATTTTGACTTGTGTATTGAGGGTGTCAAAATATCAAAAATCCTTGCAGATGTTTCCACCATGAAGTATTTACACGGCGAGCTCAGAAAATACCAAATGTGTTCTTTGCTGCTCTCTACTGTTGATTTAGGACAACCTGCTCGTGTTAATTTGAGCACAAAATCATTACACACCATCTTAATTCCTAAATCTACAGTAACATCTAAGAGCCCCCTGAGGATCTTGAAACAACATTACTATAGCTATGCTATAGTATATATAAACTATACCTGGGCTTTTCAATATTTTTTTTTCCATTTCTTTCTAACTGGCTTGCACACTGCAATAAATCAGTTTTAAGCAGTATGACAATGGAGTTTGCTTAGCATATTTATCTTCAAAGAACTGTCTACAGGAAGTGAGTATACCCCAGAATCTACTTTTACAAATAAGGATTCTCCAAATGAGATACAGTTAAAATCAACCACTAAAAGCTTTTTGCTTCCAGTCCTTTGATAAATCTGAACCTGACTTTCACACCAAAGCTCCTGTTTGAACTGTGACTTTTTACCTAGTCTTATAAAGCACAAAACAATATCAGAATGAAATCACTTACCTGATATATTTGGATACTCTGGGGCATTCTGGTTTTGAAATCTTGTAGGACACTCCCATATTCCACAGGAATGCCAGGATAATGGCAAGGATCCTGAAAAGGAAATCAATTACTACTAAAACTCACATTTTGAACATTACAATTAGAAAAGCCAACAACCAAAATAAAACACAGAATCTTTATACAGGAAATGCTTTCTAGGCTCAAACTAGAAAGGTCCTAAAACAACAATCTGAAAACAATGTAGAGGTTTTAGATAACACTAAATAATATTTTAAAATATATTGGATTCAACAAATATGCTTTTTAAAGCAAGCAACAAAGTAGGGACAGACAGAAGAGCTTTGTTTTGATGTCTGATCAAAAGTGGCTCAGAATCACTCCTGGTATTAAACAACTACCTGGTAATGGAGATTTAAAGGGAAGAGCTCAAGGTAACACAGAAGAAAAATGTAAAAGGGATATTTTTCTCTGTGAGAACACATTTAAGACAAAAATAAAAAAAAGTAAATTACACCTAGAATATCTTGCCAAGTGAAATTTTAGTGTCCTCATTTCCCAGCCAACAGCTCATAGTAGAAGGAGAGTTGGTTTAATAGCTACAGTTTTTTTCCAAAGCCTTTATTTCTATTTCATCTACTTGTGTTTTGAACTATAGACAGAGTAAGATCTCTTGTATATTGTCTTTGGGTCTGGGAGCTTGTTACCGGTATGTTAGTATTAGTATTGCTCAAATGTCTTTTAAAGCCTTATGTGCAAGGTAAAGGTATCTGAGCATCTAAAAGTTAAATGGGCATCTCTCCATCAGTCTCTTGGGGAGTTAAACACTTTCTGTGTAGCTCCAAGCACCAAAGACAACGATTTAGCACACTGTACAAATTGCAAGCACTAGCATATAGCAAGAACACCCCTTTTATTTGCTTGCACAAGAGCAGACATGGGGAACACTTGGTTTGCTCAGACTGGAGGAGACTCAAGGGAGACCTCACTGAGGTCATCAACATCCTCACAAGGGAAAGTGGAGGGGCAGGCATTGACCTCTTCATTCTACTGACCAGTGATAGGACTGGAGGAAATAGCATTAAACCAGGAGGGGAGAGCTTTAGGTTGCACATCAGGAAGACATTTTTAATGCAGAGAATATTTGAGCACTGGAACAGGCTCCCCAGAGTAGTGGTCACAGCCCCTAGCCTGAGCTCAAAAAGCATTTGGACAACACTATCAGGCACATGGTGGGACTCCTCTGGTGTCCTGTGCAGGGCCAGGAGTGGGACTCCTGTGGTCCTGATGGCTCTACTGTAACTCAGCATATTCCATGATTTTATTAACTAATTTACCATTGTCTTCAACGACTGTGATACTTCCAGGAAAAATCTGTAGAAGAAACTGACCATCAAAGTTTTCTTATAGTCTACATTTTCATCACCAGCTGAGCCTGGAAGAGCAATTTCTTTAAGAACTAGTCTGCATGCTTCATCCAACATCTGTTCATTCCAGTGTCTATTAGGAAGAATAACAGATACAATCAGACCAGGACTAATAAAAACTAAATACCGATTGCAGTCATATATGTGTACCATCAACCACAGACATAATCCTGCTCAAAATGAAACCAAAATATTGATTCTAATAATGTCTGCAATTTTAAAAATGGTGTAGATCAATATTGCTCACAGAGCTGAGCTCCCATAAGTAAACTAAGTACTATGCCAGCATTTTTAAATAAACACATAATTTAACAAACCCTATCAGAGCTTTAAAGCTGCTTTAGCAGTCTTACTGATTCTCACCATATTGCAGATACTATCCTATATTTGAAAAAAAAGTAGATAAAGATACAGATGCAAAATGTAGATACTTTCAAGGGATCTAATTAGCTGTTACATTTTCTGAAAGTGCTGTCTTCTTCAAGTATCTCACACTGTTAATTCTCCATGGTTACACAACTGCAGATATCGAAATATTAAGTCCGTTAGACTAAATTTAATCATGTTAAGCATCAAAAAATAGTGAGCACTTCAACTAATCAAACAGTTGCATATCAAATAGCAAAAAAAGGCCACTGCGGCTTCATTTAGTGTTGTTTTTATGCTGCTTGAACTTGCAATTTTTTTCCTCCAAAACTTGGAAGGGTGCTGTAAACTGGGAGGGAAGGTCAGGGACTAATTCCAGAGATTATCCGGACTCTGTAGATGAAGAGCTATTGAAAAGGTGAAGACTTGACTTGTATTTCTACCTTTATTGGGCACATCTAAAGTTCTCAGACTTTGTATCTTTTAGAGACAAGCTGAAGGACTCAGGAACACTGATGAGAGTATTATCAAATATATGAGATACAGAGTAATTTACCCAACCTTGGGTTTAGGTGAATAACTGACTGATGTATACATCACCCATTTATCTCAAAGGTCATTTCTCTTATCTCTCTGCATAATTCACACTGGAGTTGCACCTTATGTGCAAACTCCAAAATGTAACAATTCTGAAAAGTCATCATTAAGACTTGATCGTTCACTTGAACATACAGAGCATCAGTCAGGCAAATGAAACCTTTCTCTACTTTCATGTCCCAAGGAACATGAACACAAGGTTTCAAAGTCCCTTTGTTCAGAGACCCACACAAGACAGAGAAAATTTACCTTCCAGTAAGTCTGCAACAGGTTTGTTTTGCACAGACTGTTGTTGAGACAGCACCTCCATAGAAAATGCTCAGATCCCTTATAACGTCTGTACCTTCTTCAAAAAGGACCCTCATCCCAGCATTGGTTATTGGAAGAGCATTTTCCCGTCTTGGTGCTTGTCGAAATGCAGAGACATACTCCCCCTGAGCAAGATCACACAGAAGTGCAGACATGTAAGTATCTGAAAGTAGAACTTGTTACTGCACTATGTGAAGCAAGAGAACAGAAAATGAAGAGCACAAATTAAACTTCCTGAGTAATAAAGACCATGCACTTTCTTCTCTTGACCTTTCAGTAGCTTTACCATCTTTGATTTTCTAGCAGCTCATACGCACTTACACAGTTCAGATGACCTAGATTTTTCAAGGTAGATAACTGGAAGACAGGGATTTTGTGGAGCTGTACCTTGTATAACAAGACCATAAGTTTAGAGTTTACTTTGGCTTCAAAGTATTGCCAAACTTCAGTATTCATATGACATAACCCATAATTCTCTTCCAAGATCCCATATCCACTCTTGCAAACCCACTATCAGTTAAAGACTATTATTCACTTCAGCAATATTTATGGAACCACCACACACACATCCAATCTTATCCCATTTTAAAGAAAAATCCTCAAGAGATGACAATGCTTTACCTATTTTATGCCAGCCATATCAGAGGTGAGCAGCCTGCTTTGGTGAGCAAAGTGGCAATTTGTCCAAGACCCCTTTCCACAGGGGATTTAGACAATTGCTGTTGCCCTCATCATTTTAGGGCAAACTTTTTTCTGAATATTACTCTTTATTTTGCATCAGCAGCTACATGCTGAGTTGTGTTTTTTGGTTGAAACTGGGAGATAGTATGGCACTGAAATAAACGTAAGGAATTCAAGAAGTGAGCAAAAACAGTGCTAGTTTAAACAGACAGATTATGCCCCTTGTTGCTCTTCATTTCATAGTCTTTAACTCAGCATAAAGCAAATCTAAACAAACTAATAACTTACCTTCCTAGAATAAGGAATATGGATAGAGACTAAGATCTCTTCTGGTGTAATGGTATTGTTACCAACACCATCTGCAAAAATATCACTCAGTAGAATCTGTCGCCTTTGTCCTAAAAAAAAAAAAAAAAAACAACACACCAAAAAACCTCAAATCCAGAAAATTCCAAACAATTGTGCAATTAACACAATATCAACAGGATTTTAATTGGCAAGAAATACCTGCTGCCTTCCTGAATAAATAACATATCAGTGATATGTTCTATAAATTCAAATGGTTGCTCCATCTTCCATAAAATCGTAATACCAGATTCCTAAAAATCAGAGGTCAATTCCCATTTTGTAATCTTCCCTTCCAGTACTGCTATGATGATCCCACCCTCACTCCTGTCAATCTATTCCAGGTCTCTGCAGCTGCTGTCATAACTACCTTTCCTTCTAAAACATACAAAGTGAGGAAGTAAACTGAGTAGTAAAGAACTGCTGCAAAAGTGAAAAATTATTAGGAGGGTGGGGTTTTTGATGTTTAGGTTTTGGGTTCATTTCTTCTTTGTTTATTTTTCCCCCAAGATTCTGAACATTTCCAGGAGTCCAGAAAGAAATAAATGCTATTGCTTTTTCCCCCTTTTTTTGGATATTTATTCTGAAAGTGACCACATTTGTTATTCTACTATACATATTATGGAAGTTAAATTTTTCAAAAGTGAAGGTGATGAAATTCTGCAAGGAGCCTAAATATCTCAGATACCTTTGAACACTTAAAACCTCATTTGTGCTACAGAGACAGGCTATCTTGTCCTACCTCTTGAAGCCAGATTGAGCATGCAGTTGCTGGCTGCCAGAACAGGATTCAAGTCTGAGGTTGATTTTCTACTTATGATGTTTCCACCAAATGACTTGAAAAAATAAAGCAGTTTATGTTACCTTTCTCTGTAATCATCATATTTTTACATTAAGTGAGAATATGACATGTGAACTGTATGTACATTTATACATATTGAAAGCTACAAAAAGAGGTATTGATAGAAAATTCATGGCAAAATCAAAATTAAAAATGCAAGTTCTATATGTGGTCACTATCAATTTCACATTTGTTACAATTTTTTCAAACTGTAATTGCAAGTAATTCCCAACATACAGCAACATTTCTTATCTGTTCTCCGCCCAGAGTTCTCAATTGCTGTAAGACAGCACCGAAAACCCTCGTCTTCTCTTCAGGGAACTCGGCAACTGCATTTGTCAAGATGTCCTTCACTAGAGAGAGGCTGCAGGCAGCTCCCAGAGTTAATCCTGTAACCAAAAGATTATGAAAGTGTAACATGCCCGTTGCTTTACTGCCTGGGTTTTACAGCGTGTTCAGACTGTAGAGTTAGGACAGCTCATGTGTATGAAGGCAGATAAAAGGAGAGGAGCCTTTGCATTTTAAAGGAACTAGAATCTTTCATTTTAGGAGACTGAGAGCAAAATCCCTAGAAATTATGAAATAGAACTAATACCTCATCTCTTCTGCTGAAAGGGAAATCCCTTCTCTGCTTCCAGCTGCACATCCCAACTGCTTCCCTTTCACCTTGCTTGGACTGAGTAAACGTTTAGGAGACATTTCACATAAAGCTGACTCAGCTTCAAAATGCTTTCACTAGACTCTTCCTATTTTTAAGCATGACTTTCATCCTAAATTAATCTTGCTTTGCATATGTACCTTCTAATTATTCTTCTATGGCATGGGTAGGTAGCATTGGCAGCAAAAACACAAATAGTCCCAACAACAAAGACAGTATCATTTTTCCCACTAGAAAGAAAATTTGTGTATTTACTTGAGAAGTTTTTTTGTAAGATTATATTTCTAATCTTTTTGTAAATGGTACACAGTTACCTTCTAGTAAAAACAATTATTTAAATAATAAATGAATTTCAATGAATACTGGGATTCAATTAAATATATAAATGAAAATATAAATAAATTTAATTAATTTTAATTAAGCAAAGCAATATTAAATTTTGTGCATTTAAAAGAAAAAATTCATCAAAATTTATTTTGCATTTAAATCTGACTAAAGAGAGGAAATGCTATTTCTGGCTGGCACACAAAACTGCATGTCTCTTTTTTTAGAACTAGCAAGTCTCACCTTCAAAAACCTAGGTTTTATTTACACACTTTAAAGAAGGAGTAAGTATTCTCCCAGCTTCTTTTCAATTCCTAGCTACTCTTCAGGTAAGAGCAAACTAGTCTTTGAATAGAACTGGATGACTGATCAGAAATAAAATGGATATTCTATATGAAATTACAAAACTGTCAAACACAGTTTACCACTGTAAAAAAAGTGGCTTCAGGCATATAGCAAGTAATTTCATCAGATATGGCTTTCCTTAAAACTTTGGCTATAAGCTAGTAAAAGGCAATTTTTATTCAATTACGTTAGACTATTATAATAAGTTGAGACCTGTTTCTAGTTGTAGTTCTAATCCACCAGAAATTATTTAAAACCCAAAACCTAGTCCAACTAAAAGAACCTCCATGCTTATTATAAATATGTAAGTTGAGGTACAAAATTTCTAACCTATTATAATTAATGCTGTTATGATTGAGAACAACATTAGTTAATCCATATCGGTGATGCCAGTTTAATCACAGCCTTTTTTCTAATGTAGCCAAGCATGCCACATGCTAACCCTCCCTGTGGTTCTGTATGGGTCTCTCTGTTATTCTGGTACAGCAGTCACAGAGCACATCCTGCATGACTGAGCACCAGAACCGGTATTACCAGAATAATCACCCTCACACTAAGGCCCAAGATAGTATTGCTGGTCAGCTGTGCACTGCCTCATGAACACAAAGCCATCCTGCACTGTGTTGTTGGCAGCAGCCCCCTTGACCTGGGAAAAAGCCAAGCATGCTTAAGAATGAGTTACTCAGCACCCTGGAATAGTGCAGCATTCCTTTCTGCAAAGAAATTTTCTATTTCACAAAAAAGTAAAGTGTACTGACCATCACTTGTGTATTTCAGCACATTTAGATCTGGGATCCTTGCAGGAGCAATAAGAACTGGATGGAACACACCTCTGAATTTCATGTCAGGTCCTACAAGATCGGAATAGACTTAGACAAAAGGCTTTTCCATAATAATGACTCTCACATACTGGAACATAAGCTTAAGGATGAAGATTCAAAAAGAATGACAAATATAGCCCCACTCCCCTCATGCACACTGGAATTAAGCAACAGGAGACACCCTGATCATTCATGCACATACCCACACTGGTGTTCCCAACCACAAGCGGTGCTTTAGGGTGGGTGGCTTTCAGATCCAGCAGTTCATCCAAGCTTATGGGAGAAATCCACGTTACTCGCTCCCCACGAAAAAACAGAGTTTGTTTTGGTTGATTTTCTGCCATTCTCTGATGGAGAAACATGGCAGTTTAAATATTTAGACATATAGACAGAAGTGAGGTTTAACAGATACTAGACTGAAAGTCAAAAATGCTCTTAAACAACAGCAATTCTACGTAATTCCTCAAAATTATCAAAAAGGGGACAAAACATAAGAAATGTTATGCTGGCTAATGTTTGCACAGTGGTGAAAGTCAAGACTGTGTGGGTGAAATGTCTTCAAGTAATTCCAATTGGCTAATAAACAAGAATGATAATAAACAGTCCCCTAGCAAAAGATGCAGGATAGATACTACAATTACTAAAACTGTTAGAAAAGCAATAAAAAATACTTAGGGAGGTATTTGCCCACTTAGCGTGCTTAGAGAGCACCAATGGCACTGACAGCAGCATCCCCTTGTAGATTATGCATGCACTTAAGTGTCTCTGGCTGTTCTAGCACTGTTCACTTGGAAATAGCTTGTGAACCAGTGCTGGTACAAACACACAGGCAAGAACTCCTGTCCTGCAGTTATCAACCTTTCTCCAGAAGCAGCCAGCTAACTACAGAGAATCTGGCTTTGAATCTCTACACTGATAATAAAGTAAAACAAACAGCTTTCAGTTTTTCTGGGCAAATACTGTCAGTAATTAAGGATGCCTAACACTTTCCATTCCAGCTGTTTGTATCTTTGGCATGCCTTAATCACTGGGGCTAAACACTGTCTGACCTGGGTGGCCATCTGAGAAAAGACTAACAAAAGTATTAAGCCATAAAATTGTTTTCCAATGTTAAAAATTGTTTGCTGTTCAGTTTGATGAAAAGTATTTGTATCTTCAGCTGCTGGACTGAAAACTCAGTTTAGGTTGCTTCTTTATCTTTTCACCTAACTCTGCAACTTCATTTTCCCAATATGACTTTTTTTGGTATGTGAATATTCAATAAGCTTACTAGGCAAAAAAATCAAAAAGGAGTATAATAACATTAAAATGTTTTGACATTTCTTCTGATGAATTACAGCTAAGCAGGACTTAAGAATTAATTCTGAACAGAGCATCAGAATGCTCTATAAGCTGTAAGTAGCAAAAGTTACCATTAGTTCTGGAGGGAATATAAGCTCCTGGGTAGGATCTAAGGGCTGGAATTCATCTGTTGAAAACAGGCTGGTGGACACCTTAAAAAGAAGACAAGCAAAGACCAATCATTTTCTCTCATCATTAATTTCATAAAACAACAATAAAAGCAAAGTCAAACCAATAGACTGCCACTGAAGTCAGTAAAAAATTAGTAATTTCATTATAATTTGGATTTGTTTTTAAATTACCATGCATCATTTGGACGTGCTGATATGAAAGAAGTGTTCATAATATTTTCTTAAATTTTACTGCTAACATAAATGACAGTGCAGAAGCAAGCAACTGAAGGACTAAGTTCAGGCTTCCTGTAGTTCTACTATAACAAAGTAGTTTCATGCCAACCTAAAGCACTCAAGCCCCAAAGAAGTAGATCAGATATTACTGAAAGAAAACTAAGAACAAGGTGAAATATTTGTATGGAGAAGAGGTTTCACATCACAATCATAGCTCTAATTTTTAAGAGTGTATAAATTCTTCAGAGTCAAGTCAGCAGTTTCCCTAAGAGACAGTACTTAGAGCATCACTGATCATTGATTTAAGCAAATTTCACATATGCCGTAATGCCTTTCACAATATAATTCTCACTGTATTGGTAGAGATCAGACTATTAATATTGCTGAGCCTGAAGAACTGTTCATATCTCACCTCTGGAGATACAAACTACCTTATATAAACTAACACATCAGAGCCTCCTCATACAAATATACACAAAGAATCCTCAATTTTCCAAAATATTTCCAAATTTCTTGTGAGGAAAAATAAAGTATCTTATTTACCAAATACTATATGCAATATTCTTTCTTTAAGTTTTATATTGATGTAGGGTCAGTAATATATTTAAAACATTACCTTCTCTTCATTGTCAAACAAATCATTTTCCTGATCCAAGCAACATTTTCCATTTGTTTTCCTTTGACAACAAATGGGTTCCTAAAATAGGAAAATCCCATTAGTGAAATACTGCCCAGAATGGCAATGAGTTAAAGATCATAAGAGTGACTGTATTTCAATAAAGTTCTAGATTAAGTTTAATAAAGTTGAATTAGAAGGATTAAATGTTAAAGGAATGATATTAAAAAATAATTGTAAGTCATCAAATGTTGACATCCTTAATACAAAATAATTTCCACTGTGTAGAATTCCTTTGACATTATGAGAGCAGATGTAGATGGTCTGTATTATTTCCTTTACTAATGTTCACTTCCGTTTCTCCTCAGGAGGTTTCTGACACATTGCATTGCATGATAAAGTCTAAGAATATGGACCGAAATTCTGCTTTTATTCATGCCAGTACTAACCCACAGTAAACAACATGGAATTACTTCAGATTAGTTTTCACAGTCCAGGCTATACACCATGGTCACTTGTGTTTATCAATTTTTCTAATGAGTTAGGACATTTACTCAGAATAACATCTTGAAACAGAGGGAAGATGATGACCTCAGTGAAAATCTTGATGGCTTGTATATGCATATACACTGATGGCCCCAAGTCTAGCACTCCTATCACCACTACTTCTTACCTTACAGAAGGTTTTACAGGCATCTAGGACTGGCCTGTATCCAGTACAGCGGCACAAGTTCCCTGAAGGAAGGAAATCAGTCAGAAAAAGCTTTGCTCTAAAGACCTGGCTTTAAAATGTTGTGTCTTTATGTGATTCCTGTGTTTTTCAAGCTCAAAAAGACATTAGCTCTCAAAAAGACAAAATAGAATAGTGTCACAAGACTTAGGACCCTGCAGCTCCTGACAAAAAATGCTGTTGTTTCAAGGGGAGTACAAAATAGTTGAGATCTGCACTAGAGTGAATGCTGGCTACAGCTCAGTATGCAGGAGAATAAGAGAGTGTACAGTATTTTTCACCCACTCAAAATGTTGTTCTCTTTACCCCTGACTTTCTTCTAGAGGTGAAGGAACTAGCATTACACCTCTAAGCTCACCACACAGCAACAGGAAATACCTTTGGCTCAACTGTGACTCTAGAGCACAACAGATGACAGAAGGCGATTTTACCTACAATAAATGCTCACACTTTCCCTTACTGAAGATACTCTGCATCTCTCTGCCTTATCTGTTTTAGTCCTACTGCAAAGGGCCTGTCCTGCAAGGCTTATTACATTCTCAACACCAGATATAAAGAGACCTTGGAGATGTTCAGATGCAGCTGCTTCTCCAGTATGACATCATTTTTGCACATCTGATTTTAAGCACTTCCAAAGACACATATGGGGATGTTTTGGACACCTGAAACAATGCACAGCTCCATGTTTCATTTTCCAGGAGAAAAGAATGACAGGGAATACAAGGTCTGCAGCCAGTAACAACTCTTCTAGGAAGCACAATTTGTAAGAGTACATCCTCCATGCACAGACATATATACTCACACAGACAGGCACTCACATAGACAAAGCACCTGAAGAAATGCTTCAGGAACACACCTGCAAACTAAAAAGTGGCAATATTTACCAGCCAGAGCTGCAATCATCTGCTCTGAAGTTGGTTCTGGGTGGTTTCTTAACAAAGTGTATATGGACATCACCATTCCAGGTGTGCAGAAACCGCACTGGGAGCCATGACACTTGGCAAGTCTTTCCTGAAATGAAATACCACAAACAACACTTATTCCAGCACTCATCTCCATTCTAATGAATGCTCTCTTAAATGGGAGATGCCATACAAAATGTTGCCTTCGTAAGAAATCAGACTTTTTAAGTAAAACACTTTAAGCAATATCAAATGAGAATAATTATTTTGGGTGTGATGCTCAGGCACATCTCACAAAAGAAGCAAATTAACCTTCAGCAGACTTCTGGGTTTTTTTACACTTATACTAAAACATGAGCCAAAGGGACATTGTCTGAGACATGTCATTAACCCAAGGAGAGCAAAGCCTGACCCACTCCAGCAATCATTACAAGCCAACTACTTCATCAGACTGTCAATGTTAAAGTAAGATCCATCATGAGCCATGTCATCAGCCTTGATCAATGAACCACCAGAAAAAAATGCTGTCCCCAAAATGTTGTCATTTAGCAGGGAAAATAACCATCTTATGAAATTCCTATGCTCTAAAAGCACTGCCACTAAAGCCATTCCGTCCAAAAATAAACCACTGATCTTCTTATACAGTGATACTGCACTCTCACCTGAACTGGATGAATCCTGGTTTTTGTACTTCCAACACCTTCCACTGTAGTCACTGCTGCACCGTACAAGGAGCAAATGGGAAGCAAACATGCATTGGCTGAATAGTGTCTTTGGAACACAAAGGAGAAAAAAGAACGTGAATATCATTTTAAAAAACACGTCTGAGTATTATTTTTCAGTCAGTCAAGACATAGTTCGCACTTTCAAAGCAGTCACTATTAACATTTGGAATGAGAAGGAATCACTCACTAGCTATGTCTCTTGTCCCCCATATAAAAGCATATCTATGAGGACAATTCAATGGAATTTACATCTTCCTTAATATCTCAGTCTTTTCTAATTACCCTCTTGTCTCTCTTGCCCACAAGGAACCTGTCAACTGTATTTTGGATGAGGAAGATAGGGAAGATTGATGCAGTCATTGGAAGGAAATAAAGAATTACTGTGGCAAATTTATAATCAAAATTCTGATTCAAATCATATATGTCACAGCTGAGAAGACCATGATACACAAAGTATCACTATACAATTTCAGAAAGCTTCAACCCATACACAGTAACATGCCACCACTTCAGAAGGTTCAGTTATCTGCCCATAGAGTAAAAGTACATCACTTCAGAAGGCTGCAAGTGTCTACCCTTCTTGTTCTTTAGCCCAGCCTTTTATCCCCTCATGTTCATGCATTGCACCTGTGCCTTCTGTTCCTGTGGTCATTGGTCAGTGCACCTGGGCACTCCATGGCTCATTACCTTCAGTGCTGCTCACCTGCTTCTCACAGCTGTAGCCCACTGGGACTGAGGCTTGGCTGCAGCCCCATTCCCAATTACCACAAACCATATAACTACAGAACAACACCTCAAAATGAAAATTCTTCAAAACATTTCATAATTTTAATAAAATTATTTCATTTTTTAATACAGTTGAATTTTTTTCAGGAGTCCGCTTTAATTTTATCTCTTTCATTAACTTTAAACATTTGCATTTGTGTTGCATTCCAATGTAATGTAAGTGTACAAAAGGACATGTTTTTTTCCCCACCAATAAACACTTCAGTGCACAGTTACATGTACACAGTTACAAATAGTTAAATGGTTACATGTGCACAGTGCACATGTAACCATTAACTATTTGACTGGAGTTTTCTCAACTTAAAAGCAATTTATTCCAGTTTTTAGCTTAATGAAACTTCACATTTGAGTTTCAAAATCTTTCTGTATAATGGATGGAGTTAAGTAGTAAAGGGCTGGTAAGACACTTCTGCCTACCCTACCTTTCCACCAGTTGTATGACAGTATGCTGGTTTTGGATGGGATGGAGTTAACTTTCTTCACAATAGCCAGTGTGAAGCTGTGTTTTGGATTTGTGCTGGAAACAGTGCTGATAACACAGGGATGTTTAGTCACTGCAGAGCAGGGCTTACACAGAGTCAAGGTCTTTTCTGCCTCTCACCCCACCCCACCAATGAAGAGACTTTGGGACACAAGAAACTGGGAGGAGACACAGCTGGGACAGCTGACCCAAAATGACCAAAGCCATATTCCGTGTCATATGGCAGCATGTGCAGCATATAGAGCCAAGGGAAGAAGCAGAAAGGGTGGAACTTTTGGAGTGATTGTGTTTGTCTTCCCAAGTAACCATCACAGATGATGGTGTCCTGGCAGTAGTGAGTAAATTGCCTAATTCCCTTTGTTTGCACGAACAGCTGTTGCTTTATCTATTAAACTCCCTCTTGAGTTTTCTCCTTTACCATTCTGATTCTCTGCCCCACCCCACCGTGGGGAGTGAGTGAGCAGCTACATGTTCCTTAGTTACCAGCTGGACTTAAACCACTGAAAAGACCTGCAGGTAGGAGCCACATTCCAGTGGTCAAGCCAAAGGGTCTTAAATTAATGCCTCCATTAAATTAACTATCTCTTGCAGGTGCTATCAGTATTCATAAGTAAATCAAGCATTTGAGTATGATACAGCTGAATCAACAGCAATTTTTACAGCATTCTCCTTTTGGATTAAAGTGACTCTTCCTCTAGATGCTTTTATTATTAAGTACAAGTTCTAAAACTCTGTTTTTAAGGTTTCATATCTGTAAATGGTATCAACAATTAAAATTTTCTGCAGGTTTCAAAATATTCTGTTGAGGATACCGTATCTTCTTTGAAGCTGGCTCATAAGTTGATATCATCACTGTGCAAGCACCACAGCCACCTCCTCCACAGCCATACTTAGTTCCTGTAAGACAGACTGAAAATGCTCTCATTAGGGAAAATAATTATCTGGTTCAATTCTGGGTTTTATTCCACTCAAAGGCTTGAGACCACCTTTTTTTCCTAAACCCCTAAGGAATACCGAATTTGTTTGGTATCAGCATATGTACTGGACTCCTTTCTATATTGGAATAAAATTTCCAGTGAAAGCAAGATGGAAGCTAAGGAATTGCAAGACCAAAATCCTCTTCCCAAGAAAACAGAAAACTTGATTGTAATTTATTTTGGAAGAGGAGTAAGTTGGGACAGAAAAGGGAAATGAAAAATACTTCTCCAAGTCAAAACTCAAAAGGAAGAAATATGTAATGGGCAAACCAGCTGTATATCTGAAATTCCAGTGGAACACTAAAACCAATTTCCCAGTTTCTCCCAGAAGGCCTGCTTATAGTAAGGATATTTGCCTTGCATCTCATCTGAAGGATCACACCTCAGAGAAGTGTTCATTTCTGTGAATCTGGAACAGTGGCCAGTCTAAAACTGTGACTTAATAAACAGCTATTTGAATGCTCCAAAGACACCAAAAGGAAGATGCCTTTTTGCCCCTCAAAATTCCATTAGTCTCAGGTTATCATCACAAGATCTCCCCTTTACCAGGAGTGAGACTATTACAAAGCTTGGGGACTTCTAGTCTGTCAAGATACTGACCACTAGGTTTTTAGACTGCTTTATGTGGTGGGAGGAGAGGAACACAGATAGACATGTATTCATTGTGCCTGATGGCATAATTTGTGTGTTTAGAAAGTCAGGCTAAAAATACAGCAGCTCAACGGAAGAATATTTGGACTAAGAAAGAGACATCATTTAGTGTGGTTGATTTATCTTAAAGGAATCACAACTTCCTTAATCTGGTAATTAAACCTTAAATTAAAATTTATTAGAATTTTACTTGAATAAAGCTTTCATGAGTGACTTTAGGGAATAGACAAGAAAAGGATACGCCTCTTTCGCAGATAAGCCAAGAGCATTTGTTCAGGATCAGCATTTTTCTCTATTATCTACAGCAAGAAAGTAAAAACAAGGTTTTATTAGGAAACCAAAGCTTTTCAAAATTCAGGGCACAGACTACATTCACACAAAACCAGAAGAGAATCCTTCTCTGCTTCCCTCTCATAGAACTGCACTAATTACCAAACACTGCAGGAGAGTTTGGGCTCCTTCTGGAAATTCCTTTTCAGACAGATGCATTTCCAGAAAAGAAGTGTTAGGGCACCTTGCAAGTACTAAAAATAACTGCTGCTCAGTGAAATGTTATACTGAGGGAACTGACCTTTAGCCACACTAGAAATAAAAATACAGAACTTTAAAGACAGCATAAATAACTAACTAATGATTTGCAGATTTTAAAGTCTCTGGCACTCTGACATACTGGAACAAACATTAGAGGAAGCCTGTAAGGCTATCGGCAGTAGCAATTTCTTTTCTAGTTTTATTTATATTAACCTTCACTTGTTGTAAGAAACTGACAACAGAGAGCAACAGAAATACCCACATTCTTGATTGAGTACAGTATTTCTTATTAGGTCACTTAGAATCAGCTAGATTCTTACAGTTGCTTTGGATCAAGAACCAGTCCTTGCAATATTATCTTTATACTCAATAGTCTAAATTTGGGCACTGGAGTCTTGCTTTCACAGTTGTGCCTCTGAAAACCTGACACCAAAGACGAGAAGCCAGACACACAAATGAAAAAAGTGGCTTGCTTACCAGCCAAGTTTGATACCCAGCTGAAAATGTGTTTCACTTTGACACGGTTTTTCTCGCAAACACAGCAGAGCTAGCCAAAATGGGATGCAACCATCCAGCCTTCTTCTGGAGGTTTGCGTAAGGGTTCGGTTACACTACTGTAAGTCTAAGGAAGTCAAATCTTTGCCCTTCGGGGTTCCTTCACGCACAGCAGCCCCTCTCTCTCCTGGTTATACGTACCTTCCTCCCATTGACATAGAAAACGAGCTCCTCAGCCGCCGCGGGCCCTGGCCGGGCCATCGCCGGCAGCCCGGAACCGGGAGCAGCGGGAAATGTGGGCAGCTGGACGCGCTCCGTTATGCGGGGCGGGGCCGCGGCGCTGCGGGGCGGGCCCGGGGGTAGCACGGGCATCGTTTTCACCGTCCTGAGCTGACTGCAAGTATTTATTTACTTCAGCCTTCTAAGGTCTTATTTAAGTGTTGGAAAGCTAAGCCATACCTCACACTTTCTCGACACAGGTGTTCCTGCCGAGCAAAAGGGCAACATTAACATTGTGCACTGTTATCAGGTCCTTATAATAAAATCACCATGAGTAATTTTAAATTGAGATAAAATCCAGCAATGTAGTGATCATGAGACCAATGGGATTTTTGTTTATATTCACAAAATAATCAGCAGTAAGGTCCAGGCATCATAACCATTTGTAAGGGCTACTTGTGCAGGCAAGGGTTTATAGAAAAAATACTTTCCTCTTTTTGTATCATCAAAATAGATGGAATTAATTTCCTACAAAATTTCAATTAAATTGAGTAAACATGAGAAAAAGCAACTTTAAAGCTACAAAAAGAAGTTCAAATTACCTTATCCACAGCAAAATTATCCTAATTCCTGGTGATGGCTACACATTGATTTTTATGTCAGAAGCATGAGCTGCTTTCAGGTAATTTTTCTGGAAAGAGCTTCTAATTTATCAAATGACCTGGTAAAACAAGCACACACGGTGAAGGTTCAACGACAATGCAACATTCTCTATGCTGCTTTTATGTGATCATTTTGTGTAACAATTAAAAGAAATGCAATCTCGGAAATAACAAAGTGAGTTTTCTCTATGTTCTATTATTGAACATCAATTTGAGCAACAATAGTGAGGATGGAGAAAGCAAGCACAGAAGGGAAGTAGCAATAATATATTTTACAGTTACTTAAAATAATTTCTGCGATCTTCAGGCCACTTTTTTATCCTTTTTCACTTGGAAGTATATCTATACTAAAGGAATGGAAGAGATGCAGGCATAAAGACCTAGGCCTTTTACTTTTATTCAAAATTTCATGCTTGTATTTGGGACACCCTAGCAGTCTAGCTGGTAACACCTGAGGCTGTGTGGAACAACAAGACCTTCACTGAAAAAATAATTAAGCCCATCCCCAAAGCGATTATTCATTTTCTGGGAAGATAAAGCATGTGCCTCTGTTTCTAGCTTTCAAACCACAGGCAGTAGAGAGAAACAACCATTTAAAAAACCACTGTGTTTTGCTGCTGCAGTGCCAGCACTGGGAACACAACAGGTATTTCTTGAGGGTTTCTAATGACACAGCTGCTGATACTGATAAATAGTGGAAGCTAACAAGAACATTTCAACTAAAAATAAAATAATTACAAACTCTGTAACAAAAAACAAGGAAAAATGCTTAATAATTTTGATGTGTACTTCTTTCTAAAAAATAACATTGAAAAATGATAGAATTTATATTCCCAACCATCTCTGCACCACTTCATAATAGTCTTGGCTAATGGAATGACGTACACAGCACATATCAGAAAGAAAAAAGTTTGTCTGCTGAAACTTCCCAGATAATATTAACAGTTTTGCAGTGCAGATGACATTGCCTGGGTGATGAGGTAAGTTTTTTATTGGAAGAATTTTCATACTGATTGGACACTCTTTGTACTGCAAGGTTCTATGTGAAAATACCTTGCTCTTCTTACTGATGTGTATTTACATGATCTTTGCAACTGATAACCACAGCTAGACAGCTCTGTTTAGGGAATAAATGTCCCCTTCATAAACTATCTCACTAGCGATATATTTAACTCTAAATTCATACCTGGAAAGTCCTACAGGATCTTGAGGAAGCTGCCTTAGGGCTACAGACACTAACAAAATAACCACAGCAGAAAATAGCTGTGGTATTACTTAAATGTTTGTAAATAATACATTTATACCTCTTGGTGTCTATGGTTAGAGTTCCAGACTTATATGTAGAATGGACATACCTAAAAGTTATATCCAGGAGTGTGTTTTGATACGTATGAGTCCCTTTTCTGTCAAAACATACAGCTGAAATTCTGGCAACTCACAGAAGGATGTGGGTTCCTCCTATTGAACTTGAGATTCCTCTCAGCACATTTCTCCAGCCTGACCAGATCCCTCTGAACGGTGACAGAACCATGGGGGTATTTCAGCCACTCCTTCCAGTTTCTGACCAGCCGCAGACTTGTGCAGGGTGCGCTGGCTCGTACAGGTTGTTAGTGAACGTGTTAATCACTGCTGGCAGCAGTGTGAACCCCTAAGGAGCTCTAATGTTTTACCTCCAGCTAGACCATTTGGCTCTAATCACAACCTTCCAGCTTTTCAACTCACCTCACTGTGCCCTTAACAAATCCATACTTTGTCAGTTTGTCTGTGGAATGTTATCAGAGAAAATGTCAAAAGCCCTACTATAATTGAGAAAAACATCTAGTGCTCTGCCCTCACCCACCAAGCTAGTTGGAGAAGACTATCAGGTTCATAAAGCCTGATTTCCTGATTGCAAATCAATGCCAGCTGCTCCCAACCACCTTCTTGTCTTTAACATGTGTTAAAGGACTATTTTCTCCATCAGCTTCCCAGCTTACAATATAATGTACAATGAAGTACAAAGAATACATTTTAAAGAATGCTTTTAAGAATGTATTACAATTTTTAAAAGAATATATTATATTTTAAGAATATACTTTTAAAGAATATGTTACAAATTTAAGAGTATCAGTTACACCTCTTAAAAAGAGACACGCTGTATCAGACAAAAGGTCAAGATAACCAAAGAACTGGTCTCTGAAAATGTCAAAAGAATGTCCTTGGAAAATGTACAAAAATTGGTCAAAGACATAGTAAGGCTTTTTCAGAATCATCTTCCAGCCTTCAAAAATTTGCAATTCAGAAACATCCTGTGCCAGAAATGGTGTTTCTGGTAATTCCTTATAGATTTTTCTTCCATTAATGTGTCTGATCAATTTTTAAGCTTGTGTAAACTGGTAACATCTACTGCATATGCATGAAGAACCACCATCTACAACCAAAATAAGTAAACTTATCTCTATCTCATCAAAAATGCGCCTCTGTTGCAAAATTAACCTGAACCTTATCCATTCTAATGTGTAAAAGTTGTGTGGGTAGCAAGCCTCTGGTAGCATCTACAAATCAGATACTGCCAGAAAGCTGTCAGCTGGCAGCACATTATGGAATGCAGAGGGGAAGCAGTACAAAATCCTGAAAGCTGAATGGTATGACATTATTGTATTAACTGTCACACTGGCACTCTTAATTGGAAACTGAAGGTGTTGCTTTGTCTAGATCCTGTTTGCTACTGAATTCCTCCTACAGTGCTCTTTTTTTTTCCTTGCTGCCTCTGGCACATACTGTGGGTACTTCCCTCCATTACTTCTCAATGAGACTTCCTTATTAAAATCTCAGTGTGATTCTGTCAAATCCAAAAATCAACTATCAAAAAAGACTATCTCCATCTATTTCACTAAATTCGTAAATATTTGGCATGCATGTATCCATTCCAACCAGCACTGAGAAATGGTTCCACTCAAAATAAACATGAAAAACTCACAGTGCAATTCCCAAAGCTGGTTTATTTTTCATTAAAACATATATTTTCTAACATTTTAAGAAGTGCGGCAAACCATTTGAACAGATTATAAATTACTGACCAGAAATGCAAACCAGGAGAGAGCCTAACCTGTATATGCCTTCCTCAGTAAAGTATTCTGTGCCTCTTTTATAGAGATTCTTCTCCGGAAAATTTCACTGTGGAAGACCTTTACTAATCAAAGAACAGCAACCACTCTATATTGCTAAACATTTACATATATACATAAACATTTGTACCCATTTTAGAAGTATTGTCCATAAAGGCAATTCTATCTTCCTCAATAAAATCTTGATTTGCTTTTAAAATTTCCTTTATTTTTTACTTTGTAGACTGGAGAATTCAGGAATTGTGTATCTGTAAATCGATCCCCTCTCCTTAATTTGCTGTTAAGAAAAGAAGTAAATGATATCAGGTATGAATATCATCAAGCACATAAGCAACAATAGTATTGTAATCATAGTAATTCAAATGGTAAATAGCATTAATGAAAGCTTGATACACTAAAGAAATTAAACTTGTGGAAAATAAGTATGTCTGAAAAAGCAAGACACTACTACTTTGCAAAATAATGCTAGAAATATGTGACCTCTATCATATTAGGATGTGATATGTCTATAAAACAAAATTCAAAACTTATTTAAACCAAACACTTACCAGCACCCATTCAGGACAAATATAGCTAAAATATAAATAGGAGACAATAGTCTAAAATGTTGATTAACATCAACATTTTTTTCTGTTATTAGTCACCATTTCTCAGAAATACAGAACTTATCATTTTGGGGTAAGAGTGGTAATGTGTCAGTATATAATACTGCAGAATTTTAACATAAAAGTCAATTAATAATATAAAAGTGTGACTCTAATCCCTTTCCATTTTTAATAAGTTATCTGGCATAAATATTTCTGAATTGCCAGTGGTAAAGTGAAGACTTCCTACATTACTTTTAGCTCCTACTTTTGCTCAGTATCACTGCTTCAATTGTTAGCTTACTCACAGAAGTAAAAAATATTTTGAGGTTGTATGAGAACAGTGCTCTAATTTTTTTTTCAGTTTGGGCATTTATCTTCTCCTACCACAGTATGGCCAAAAAAAAAGACTTTTTATACATTTGTCATAAAGTAAGTTGCTATAATCCTTTCACTCTCTTCCAGGGAAGCCTTTCTACTGTCTTTACCTCATGAATACACATCCTACTAACATACACTCAACACAGTGGAACTGTTCCTTAAATTAATATTACACTAAAAAAAATCCCAACCAAACAGAAAAACCTCAACAACTTTCTGGCAAAAATCCCACAGAATATTTTCAGAAATAATGAACCTAAAGGTCCATTTATATTTAGATCATTAATGTAAAGGCAAATATATTAGTTTTCTTAATGAAGTTTGCGTTTCATGTCCCCTTTTAAATTTTAGAAGTTATTTCACAATTTATGTCTTGTCTTTTAATAATCTATAAAATCCTGTGCCACTAAATTTGCTAAGAACAATAAAAGGGAAATTAATAATAAAATAATATATCCAATATAACTAACTATCAAATTAATATATCTTAAATGATTTTTTATATTATATACAGTTAGTTGAATAAGAACTACTGAATTATATAGTATTAGTACATAAATTTCCTTTCCATTTGACAAGATTACAAGGACATTATTATGGTGTAGTTTACCTTTAAGTATAACATTCATAATTATTAAAGGGGTTTACATCATTATAAACATTGAGATTCACTATTATTTTCTATTAGTCTAAAATGTATTTTAGAATTAGAATACTATTGTTGTCTTACTTTGGCACTTGGAAATTCTGCCCCACTAACTGGAGAAGCTTTATATCAACACTGAAGTATCTTTGCAAAAGAGATTTGTGACAGCTCAACTGTTTATTCGGGGGTTTAATAACCAGTTTTTACTGGGGTTAGTTATGTATGCAGAAGACAAGAACAAAAGCCCCAGTTTATGTGTACCTACCTGTGAAGACTGGGTTCCTTGTAGCAAATAGTGGGTCTGCCTCGTCTCAGTGGTGCTGCTGACTCTTCTAACGTTTGGGGGGATTTAGGTACACAAGTGTGAAATTGTATACTAGTATTTGTCAGTTCTTGGAAAGCTTTTCTCCCTGTAAATACAGCAGTTTATATGCTTCATTTTAAATATTTCCTGAATCATCATATAAACTTCAATTATTAATTATTTTTGATATGTGTTTCTTAATTCAGGTACATTGATTACTGCTCCTACATTAAAGATACTCAGCACAAATCCATTGTATTAACTCCACTACATTGCATTATAATAATTGCATTTATGATAGAAGAATTTAAGCCTATCTTCCACACTACTTTAAAGTTTTCTTATGTTATTAATGTATCTTATTTAAAAAAGAGATTGTCACATCAAAGTCGGCACATGGGTGGATTATAGAAAAACCTACTCAACAAAATTTTTAGATACCAGAATTCCTGTTGCATTGCAGTGTTTCTAAATAAACAAAAATGAAATCTTTAACTCCAGATATATTTTCCATTTAAGAAGGGAACAGTGTAGTCCTATCTTGTTTCTCTTGGATAAAAGCTCAAGCTATTTTATCTTTCAATCCCCAACTTTTTAAATATAATGGAATTCTTCAAAAAAAGAATATATGCATTAAGTAAAATTGCTTCTCAAGAATGTAGACTACTTATATCTGCCCTACTAAGTATCATCTTGGGATATATTAAAAAGTAACAAGGCTATTAGTCACCACAATTTAAAAAGATATTGTAACTAATACACGATATAGAAGATTTTGGTGATTTTCTTTCTTACCCTTTTCCACTCCTGTTTTATCTGCTCTTAACAAGCAATGAGAAGACAGAATTAAGAGAAGACATGTTACCACTATTTCAGGCACTACCTAATTCAAAATGCCTTGCTTTTTCTAGCCCACACACTTACCATGACAAGGTGTCAGAGTATTTTTGTTACTCTGTTTAGAAATATGATCCATATTTTGTTCTGTTTTTTCAGCATCCAGTGCTTCATTATGATCATTTTGCCTGTGGATTTCAGAATTTTTCAGTATAGAGAAGTTGATGGAAGCACTGTGGTTATCAAGAGCTGGGAGCTCCATATCGGGAAGACCTTCCTGGGAAGAGCTATCTGCCTTCAATGGCATATCCTTACAGCATTCAACTTCAATCACAGGCTTCGACTTACTCACAGAGGAATTCATTTCAAGAGGGACTTCCTGGTCATCCAAAATATTCTGAACGTCCTGAGCAATATGCCTGAAATAACTTTTTTCTCGTCTGGTGTCAGTAATATCAGAACTAAACCTCCGTTTGTGCTTTACATGCTTATCAGGAAAATTACTTATGTGGCATGTTTTATTTGCCACTTCTGAGGAATCTACCTTCTTTAACCTGTTAGCATCATCAGCCTGTTCTTCAGCTTGTGGTGTATTCAGAGCTACACCATTCTGAGTAACTAAAGCTACTTGCATTTGCTGAGTTACAGTTATTTTCTTTCCAGCCTCTGCAAGTAATGAATCCTTATTTTTTAATTCTTGATTTTTAGAAACTGAGAACCGTGTAAGATTTCCCTTTGGTATTACATATGCTTTCCGGCTGGCCTTTGCCAATGTACGCTTCAATCTGCCTGGTGAAAAATGGTTGCTCTTTTGGTCTGCTTTCTGACTAACTTTAGGAGAGCTGTCATTTTCAGTTTCTCTACCTTGTTTGTAACTACTTTTTTTGTTGTTTTTTCTCTGTATAATATTCTTCTGGTCTTGTTTTCTCTTGCTGCTGTCACACTGGTTTATCTCTGGTTGAGATTTTTTGGAAATATATTCTCCATTCTGGCCATTTTCCTCTCTACAGGATTTTTCTGTGTTTGCTTTGGAAAGATTTTGAGAAGTTTTCCTCTTTATTGTTGGTTTGTTATCTTTCTCATTTGTATTCAGAAAGCCTTCCTGTAAAGGCAATACATCAGAAATGTTATCTTGGAATGCTAAATTTTCAGCACAATAAACTTCTGGTGGGATCTTGTTAACGGATGAGCAGGAGTCTGTTTTTTGTATTCTGCTTTCCACTTCTCCAGACATTTCTGAGAAAGTTCCTTTATTTGTCTCTTGTTTTCTTGGGTACATTACATTAACCTGGTATGTCCTCCTTGTTCTATTCTGTTGCTCTACAGGATTTCCTGTAGGTAGCTGTTCTGCCTGATTTTGGAATAGCTGAGTTTGTGAATCAGTAGTTTCCGAAGTTTCGTTATTGTCAGCCCTAGAGTGCCTTTCTTCTGCATGCAAATTTGAATGGACTTCAGTCTTGCTTTTAGTATTTTCTTTATCCTTCTTAGAATATTTTACTTTTCTGAAATTTGGTAATATTTTGTCAGACTTGGCACTATTAATTTTATTTTGGTGCAATTTATAATTGCTTTTTGCTGTAACTGTGAGTAGTTCACTTGCATCACTGGCAGTCAACTCCATATCAGCATCATAGACAGTCTCTTCAGGCTTCATCACATTAGTAAAAAGCAGCTTGTTAAAATCTTTCTTACTTTCACTGTTAAATTCAAGAGGTGAAAGAATTAGGTAAGACAAGTCACTTGAACCTTCCTGCAAATTCCTATCATTGGTGTTGCTGGTCCTGTTGATATCATGATGAGGCAGATTCAACGACCTACATTTTGTATCAAAATACTTTATATTAGGTTGAGTTTTTGACTTAAAATGTACTGCATTTTTCTTTCTTTCAGTCACATTTTCATAGGATGGCAATAAACTACCATGATATTGTTCTGTAGGCTCCTCAGACTGTTCTAAGGATTCTGTACTTTTCCCATGAGTCAGAAAGGCACTATTGCAACCTAATTCTGCACACAGTTGATTTTCTGCAAAGAGAAAAATTTCAGCAGCTTGGCAAAAAGAAGACAGTGTAGTTATCTGCTTAAAACTATTGAAGGCTGAACCATAAGTATGGAAAAATTACACTCTTTTTAAAAAGGAATACACACATTTTATGGTTGGTCCTTAAAAATTTAGTAAATTGAAGCTAATTTAACAATTTACTGAAGGTGGACTTTTAAAATTAGACATAAATAAAACTATTTTCCTATAAAAACTTCAGCTATTTTTTGGTTATCTTAGCTATGTAATTTCAATGAATATTATTCTATAAATGATTGCCAGGACACCTATATTTATCGATGAGCATTTATTTTTCACTAGTTTATTACAATTTAGGAATCTTACTATACCTTCTGTATTGCACATTGAGTAATGAATTATTAAATACTAATTCCCAAAGAGCTTGAAAAATAAATCTCTTACAGAGAAATATACCATACCTTTCAAAAATCTATTCTTGTTAACCATTGGTTCTGTTTCAATTAACTTTTGATTATTTGTACCAGAAGGCAAGAGTGATGCAAACTTGACTTGATCTGAATGTACTTCCTCTGTCACATTAGTGGCACACTTGTAAGAATTTGATGCTTTGCCCAGAGAGAGGCTACCCTGCTGCTCTGCATTCACTGTTGCAATGAAAGGAAGATTTGCTGGCAACTCTACAGATCTGAAAAGAGAAAATTTTGCTGTGAAGCTTTTTATTACATTTCCTATCATGACATTCGAGTGTTCAAGATGTTCTCTTAATAATGTATAATAGCTGAAAACAAGAAGTCAAGTATGATACTGGGTCCTGTCTTGGGAAAAATCTATTTTTGATGATAGCAAATCCTTCTTTGGGCTGGTGAGATCACATGACACAAGCAATGAGTTACTCAAACACAAGTTTGTCTACCACTCTCTCTAAATTCTGAGTTGTAAACAAGTAATTTCTGGATTAGACAGGAAATGATTTCTCATTGCCTCAAAACTACCTAGGACAATGTACAAAGATTAGCTGAAAGAGAAAGCCACAGACACCAACCACCTCTGGCATTTCATACCACCACCTACCGAGCTGACTGACGTGCACCCCTGAACTTGTCACCAGTAGGGCTGCTTGGGCCAGCTGACAGGGGAAAGGAGCTCTGGAGATCCTTTCAAAAGAAGAACAGCAGGGAAATACAAGTAGTTAAATATTCTCTTATGTTTTAAGTACTGGAAATATCCACAGGGGAAAAAACCCCACAAAAACAAATGGGAAAAAAATACATGTGCTGATGGAAGACACATGATATTCAAACACATGCATTAATGTTAAAGCAAAATATTTTGTTACAAAATTTATCAAAATACATAACCTACTTTTATCCCAAAGGAATGTACAGACTTTCTAAATGTAGCTATAACTCATACAAACTACATTATGCATATAGAAGCACAGAGCAACACTAAGTAAGTTGAGAACAGACAACACAGTGTTTTCCTTTTTAAAATTCATTGTATGAATTTAAAAACAAGACACAAGGACTAACATGGACTATGTTTTCTGGTTAAGTTTCCAGATGTAAGGTATTTATTGCAGCACTAAGCAAGGAAGGCAGGTAACTTGCTCACTACATAATGAAGTGCTAAGCTTTTTTTAATCACATGATTCTTCTTTCAGGCTAACTGATATTTAGCTTTTAGATACTCTGGAAACCACATTAAATCCTAAATTTTCAGTACAGTAAAATTCCATCTATTTTAATATACTGGTTGAATAGTTTTAAGGAGTTAGGGTAAATGTTTTACAATAGAAATAGTATTTCAATATTGTACTAAATTTGATGCTTTGAAAATCTTAGCCTGGAAGATGAGTTCAATATAGTAAAGTTGAAAACACATCTTACCTCAGAAGGACTGCTTAATTCTATCGCAGTTAAGAGGTTTTCATTCAAAAATGCATCTATTCCAATAAGAGTTTTATTCTGCATATAATAGAAAACAATATTTTAAGTGGTAAGAAGAGACAAAATATAAAAGGTGAGTCTATGCTGCATTGTTTTTTTACTTAATTGAGCACAAACTCATCTCAATACCTATAAATAGAAAGGTGAACCTGGGACTAAAATAGCTATAGATATACACACTGATAGACAAAATAGTTAAAGAAAAGCTAAAAAAGAAAAATTAGATGTAAAGATTATGATGTCAGATTATATAACTACAAATCTGAGACATGTATTTTAAGCCACCACTTTAAGAAGTAATATTAAGTTAAAAAAAATATAAAAGCTTAGTTTAGCTGTTCTAAGCATAAATACTATTATTTGCAGCATACCAAACAGGTTAGTTTTTGACGAAGTGAGATATTATGAAGGTGCAGTTTTTCAACTTCCTTCTGAAGAAAAATCTTCTCATTCTTTAGTTTGCGAGAATTTTCTTTTTCAACACTCAAAGCCACAGCTAATGCTTTGTTATTTTGTTGTAAAGATACTTTAAACATAGATGAGTTATCTAAAGGAGACAAAATAATATTATTTTCAATAGCTTCAATTCTAGGCCCTCTCAGTGTGAACTATAACTATATGGCAATATTTTTATCTGTAGGTTCTGGTGCAACGACAGCAAAGCCTAATACTTTCCAATATAAAACAGTTTATGTAGCTGTCATTCTGATGACTACTCTGTCTGTTTCAAGTTTATATCATGCATAGATTCTGTCCTAGTCTGGATTTTTGAACATAAGATATTTAAAAATTGATAGTTTCCCAGGCATAAAAATATTCACAAATGTTTAAAAAATTATAAATTTTACAAATTAAAACATTGAAACATTCTCATAATAAAACTGAGTTTTGACAACATAAAGAAAAAAACTTTATATTAAAAATATATATTCCTACTGTCTTTATGAAAACCTACCTATACTTACCTGCTACAGAATGGTTGTAACAGGCAGAATTTCAGCTCATCATGTTAAATACAATTACTACTCCTTTTAAAGCCATATATACATTCTAAGTACAGTATGTGGCTTCAGTTTTATTTTAACAGGACTTACTTATTAATTTAGTTTTGATTTTAGAAGCTAAAGAAGCATTCCATTTTGCAGTTTGTAATGCTCCATCTCTCTTCTTCATCCATCCTTTGGCAGCATTTGAGGTGAACACAGCAGATGATGATTTAGCAGTTGCGCCTTTATCCATCCTCAAAATGAATCTGTACACCGTCAAGGGGAGCGTCCAAATAAATAAATTATCTTTTTGACACTTTTCAAACTGAGTTTATGATGTCTCACGAGGATTTCTGTGCCTGAAGTTTAACGAATTACTTCCGTCTTTACCTTTGTCCAGTTAATTAAAAGATTAATAAATTCATCAACACAATAACACGTTAACACACAGAGACGCAACACTTGGCTAGTAAAACCACGAAACCTGAGAACGATCACAGATTTTTTTTTTTTTTTTTTTTTTTTAAGCTTGCCTATTCCCTCACATTAGCCACACGAGTTTATACGTAAAACCCCAGGTTCTAAACGCTTCACAATAGGACCAGACGAGTTTGTGCGTTGACGGGACAGAAGCAGAGATCGGGCGGG